>QFDW01001040.1:0-15431 GCA_003315895.1 Lactifluus rugatus | reverse complement strand
GAGTGGCGCTCACGAGATGAATGTGATAAAAGCCGGAGGGTCACCGGTCCCGCAATTTGACCTCCCAACTCTGCCCGAAACCGCTCACACCACCGAACGAAATTTTCTATCTGAAACAATGGGTATCCTCGATATCGTCCCCGTATGATCTCCTGGTACCATTTTATCAAGTTCTAGCTCATCTGATTTGTAGCCCGGCGTCATTACTGGCGACAACGTTCGCAAACTCTTTGAATACGCAAAAGAACATAAGGTCAGAACGAATTCAAATCAGTGCCCTGGTGTAATGCTGAGCACTTCACGATGGCTATCTGTCAGTTCGCTATTCCCGTGCGTAACTTTTGCCCCACTCTGCGTATCAAACTTTCCCATACGTCATTTGCAGGCCATCGTAAGTGAGAAACTAATCTTATCAGATCTCAAAAGCTCAACCGAACTAACACAGAACGTAA
Organism: Lactifluus rugatus; assembly: GCA_003315895.1. NCBI lineage: Eukaryota > Fungi > Basidiomycota > Agaricomycetes > Russulales > Russulaceae > Lactifluus > Lactifluus rugatus. The sequence goes on along the minus strand of QFDW01001040.1, from coordinate 14,979 downwards.
CATCATCCTCTACCGCCAATGCTGTACTCGAAGCCGCCCGGTCAGTGCCCCTTTCTAGAGAGTCATTCCTCTCATATCTGACCTGGGAGCAGTGACATCAAGTCACCGATCATTCTTCAAGTCTCACAGGGCGGTAGCGCTTATTTCGCAGGGAAGGGCCTGGCCAATGACAAGCAACAAGCCTCCATTATGGGTGCTATCGCTGCTGCGCACCACATCCGAACTGTTTCAAAGGCGTATGGCATGTGTGTCTCGGGCTTCGTGTTTTCAAGTCTTTGGCCCTTCTAACTTACGGTTCAATCGATAGTCCAGTAGTCTTGCACTCTGATCATTGTGCTGAGAAGCTCCTCCCTTGGTTCGATGGCATGCTCGAAGCAGACGAAGCGTATTATAAGGCACATCAGGAACCCCTATTCTCTTCCCACATGCTTGATCTGTCCGAGGAGCCGAAGGAGAGGAACATTGCAACGTGTGTCAAATATTTCAAACGCATGGCACCTTTGGGACTTTGGCTTGAGATGGAAATCGGTATCACCGGTGGCGAGGAAGATGGCGTTGATAACACTGGTGTCGATAACAGCAGCCTATACACCCAACCTGAGGACGTCTACGATGTATACTCTGCACTCTCAGCGATCAGCCCCAACTTCAGCATAGCGGCCGCGTTTGGCAATGTGCATGGTGTTTACAAGCCAGGGAATGTGCGGCTACACCCCGAACTCCTTGCCAAGCACCAGGCGTATGCCGGGAATAAGATTGGCGGCAAGCCCGAGCGACCTCTGTGAGTGTCGAGGCCACATCCTTAAGCACCGCTTGGGCTCACCATACTGATACGTTTCAGCTTCCTTGTTTTTCATGGTGGCTCTGGTTCTACCAAAGAGGAGATCCAGACTGCCGTTAACCATGGCGTCGTCAAGATGAATGTGGACACTGGTTTGCATCACCCCTCAATTAACATGCCTGGGTCCGTGTTAACAGCCAAATAGACACCCAATTCGCATACCTCTGTGGTATTCGAGTAAATATGTTATCTTCTGGGCAGCCTTCGACAGAGGCTGATGGACTATGAGCAGGACTTCATCATCAAGAAGAAGGACTACCTTCTTTCACAGGTTGGTAACCCGGAGGCCCCTGACAAGCCTAACAAGAAGGTAGTACTTGCTTCCTGGAGAAATCTGAGTGTGACTGATCACCGTTTAGTTCTACGACCCCCGTGTCTGGGTTCGTGAGGGTGAAAAGACGCTCACGGAGCGGGTCAAAATGGCGTGCCAGGACCTTGGCAACGTTAGTAAGTGGAAATCATTCCCACTCCATCCTGACTTTGGTTGACAACCGTGTGGCAGACCGACTGTAATCGTGGTACTATATTTGTTCATTGAATCCGCAACACTTGCACATTATAACTTGGTACAAGAAGGGGAGGGGGGCATTGGAGAGGATATACTCCTGTAGATTCTGAATTATCATGGTCTGTAAGGTTAACAAAACCATCAAGTGACAAACGTATCTGCGAGTGAGCTAACCTCCTATACGTAAGAGTTTTATTGGGCCTGGCCCATGTGGGTAGTGCCAGGGTCATATGGGGCTGGATCGATATCCATGAAGGCCAATGTCAATTCTCTATTTTTGCAAATATCACGGTAAACGAGCATCCAGTGAGACAGCGATGATAGTGTTAGCGCTAGCGCCACACCCCAAAGGAAAGAAAATAAAAGGAAAGATAGTGACGAGAGTGGGATTCGAACCCACGCCCCCGAAGAGACCAGATCCTTAGTCTGGCGCCTTAGACCGCTCGGCCATCTCGCCTGATTGTTGTATTCATTTTAACGTCAATGAGAGCCTGTCAAAGAATTTGTTCGTGCCTACGGGTTCCACGGTGTAGAACACAAGCACAGCATCTTGAGCTACATCTACGGCGCGAATGTGTTGATACACGGGCCTGGAATTAATGGGTCAGTGATGAATTTACCTAGGTACCTGAGTGTGACGAGTCCAGATCCGTTCGCGGTAGTGTGTAGTTCAGGAGAGGAAGGTGGAACCTGCATGCACTTCGCACACCATTCGGACGCTGTACTGTAACAGTACCCGTTTATTGTAATCCTGCACAGAATACGCGGGAGTGTTAACATGTTTAACAGGTGTTAACGTTCACGAGGGGCTTTACACTCAGGGACAAATCACACAATCTCAAATTTAACCCCGTGCACTCAACTTCCTGATATCCGTATCTCTTTTCCAAGCATCTCTGCTCAGCGGCTCAGGAAATTGCTATATTACAACAGATGTGATACTAGAAGTAGTTGACTAACGACCATACCTAAATCAAGGGGAATGAGAAACAGCTCCCAGGGGAGCCAAACGGCTAAACGTGATAGGGACACATACTTCTGCAACTCCCACTCGCGATTGTCTAGAGGGCAAACATTCCTGGTCTTCAGCCAGCGTGAGATGCAGTGGAAGTGGAAGGCATGCTATGAGTAAATGTTAAGCATGCACGGTACTGGAAAAGGAGGGACGCACGTTGCAAATACCCCAAGCCGCATTACACTCTTCACTGGTGGCTGAAACCTGATTAGCTTGACAGTCTATGCCTGGATGAAAAAAAGAACGTCAACATGAGTCGGCCAGTGAACTAATCAGCAGCTACTGACAAAGGTCCATGATATGATTGCGGCAGATTGCACAATTATCAACGACGATATCTGAGAAAATCGCTTTGATTAGGCCATATTTGAAGGAAATGCTAAAGCTGACCCCATGCCCACAAGGCCACTGCGTTCCACTGTACGCTGGTGAATGAACATGAAGATCTAAAATTGTGGGGAATTGACCTTTTTAACTTCAAATCTCTTCTTTGAGTCATCTTTCTTGGATGCTGCTACGGGCATGTCTACATCAACGTCCATATCAGCCATGATATGATATTGCGAATGAAGAGTGGCGTGGGGTCGAGTCATGCCCCTGACGGTCACTGATACACGTGACATGTACGCGATCACATGACATAGTGCGACGAAGATGTTCGAGTTTGTATTTGTATTTTGGGACGTTCGAGTTCAAGTCGTCGCACAGACACCTTGTCTAGGTTCTCTATTACACGGTTTCACAACACATGCACTAGCCCTTCTAGTTATTCTCATTCAATTCATTCATGACAAGCTACTCATCCGACGCGTCGAGGTCGGGAGCTCGCTCCCCACTCTTCGGCACTGCAACTTTTTCAACATTAACGCAATCTGAATCTTCCCCGACCAGGTATTCGTATTCTTCACGTTCAGGTGAGATCGATCATTATTTTCTCTCCTCTAATGGGCAATGCTACGCAAAATGCAACTAACCTTTCAATCGTTACTTTTAATGGATTCTTCTTTGCTAATACATTCCGTCAGGGATATCTTCTGATGATAGCGATCTCTCTGGAAACGACATGCGTCGCATTACTGTTTCTCCCTCGCCTCCTAACAGACATTCTCGCTCGGACTTGTACTCTTGGTCCGAGGACAACTCGATTGAGGACGCGGCTGAGGTCGAGGCATCTTTGAGCGTGCTCGACAATGAACTGGACCAGACGGAGGACGCCCTTACCGAGTGGTCGCGTGGATCCTCCATCACTCCGTCATCTTACCTGAGCGGTTCTGCATCATCCCCTTCTTTCACGACCACTGAGTCAAGTTATATACCGTTCACGAATACTTTGCGTGACGGTCGCATCCTTAGTACCATAACAGAACGTACTGAAAATCCGTCCTCACGTCCTACGTCACACAACCTTTCAGTACCAGGGTCCCTGCCTATTTCAGACGCTGTCGGGCGTTCCACTATATCACATCACTCTAGAGGCGCCACTGATCCTGGGACCAGCGTCGTCACGTCAAGTCGTCGCACTGGGGACCTCATTGCGTTCTTCGAGGATAAATCATCATCATCTGATAGCCCCGCGCCCCCTTACTCTCCTCATAGCCATCGGAGGGTAGGTTCGGTGCCTTCTGGTCCTCGCTCTCCCAGTCCCTACACGCAAACAAGCCAATCAATGCCGACCTTCGCTTCCACGACCTATGGGTATGGTAGCTCTAATGACTCACGCCCATCTTCACCCAGCAAGAGCTGGATCTCTCACTCACAATCTTACGCATCTGGCATACCGTCTCATTCATTCCTTTCGCCTCCCCGTAGTAGTACCACTGGGCTCGACTCTGGCCTTGTTAGCCCTTATACCTCAAGTGCAACCCCTACTACCTCGAACACGTTTACTCCTTCATATACGTCCACCAGCACGAGTGCCACCACTCAAGGTACTTCACTCAGGCGACCGCAAACATTGCCACGTTCGCCGTTGAGCTCAGTGCGCAACATCGTTGCGGCGTGGAAAAGCCGCTCTCCCTCAACCGACAAGTCATCGCAGTTTAGTACTAGTAAATCGTCCACAGACTTGACACCGGAGGAGGGATTTTTCAGCATACGGCGTCGGGCGGGGAAGGATTTTCAGAGAGAAAGGACTTTGATGGGCGGTGAATCTGCCCCTGGTACTTCTAGGAGAGGGGAACCATCTCGTTATCAGGAAGACGTTGACATACCTAGTACCCCAAGGACAAGCACGTCCCTGACATCGAGTGGGATAGCGCCTCCCCCATTTGATCTTACCGAATTGGGAACATTTGCCGAAGGCAGTCAAGAGGTGGGTCCAGCTTCTTAGATCCCGATCGATAGTTGGATCGCTTCGAATCATCAATCTCTGGGAATGATCTATTTGCCTCTCCTTGCTTGCTTTCTGTCTTTGTACTTCTGGGCTAATTCCTTACCCCACCAGCCATTGCGTATTGGACTTCTGTGGTACCTTAACGTGCATGCGTCTCCTCCGTATAGGTGGCAAAGATGTCAGGCTGTCCTATATCCTAACATGCTCTTACTCTCCTGGATTGCTCAAGGTGGTGGGCGCGGTATCGTGACTTTGGATCTGCTCAACTGCACGGAGGTCCGCTCCGTTGCTTCACCTACTCATCCAAGTGCACAAGATGATGTTGGCACAATCGCTGCAAGAGCCCAGACCGCTAACGCCCAGGCAGAAGGCTTTGGAGAGTTGGGCTTGATGGAAACATTGTGTCCATTTCAATTATTTTATAGCGATGGGGTGGAGCGGTTGGGTGCTGAGTCTGCGAGAGAGCGTGTGCGCTGGGTCAGCGCCATTTGGTATGTTCTACGATGTCTTTGTTCCATGAGTTGACGAGATCTTCAGGGAGGTGCTTGATCGCTCGGTCACAGTGCCTGATCGTTCTGAAACTCAGTCACCTACCGGTTCCATGCGTACGATCCAGTCGATTGTGAGCACGAGTACACACTCTGGTTCTGTCGCGTCTGGCTCGCGTTCCACCACATTCCTCCCGCCTATCGACACCATTCCTGACATTTCCGAATTTCAGTCATTTTCCGGGTCTAGTTCTGGATCCTTATCACGCCAGCCGTCACTGCGCTCGCGCGCCGTTGATGATGTTGCAATCTCCAACCAGACTCTCACCTACCCCGGAGACCCACGCGTGATTGCGCCCAGTCGAAGCAGCTCCCTACGTCGTACAACTTCCATGGCTGACCTCGGTGAAGAATTCGAATCGGCTCTAAGACGAGCCAAAGACGCACGACCTGGATTGGGCTTCGGTCTTGGACTCACAGGTACCATCATCGGAGAGGGTTCACCTGTTACGGTATCAAGCGGACCGACGCTCCGGCGCGATGTTATTGTCACACCACCACCTAGCGCTGGCCGTGGTGGTTCTCGTTCGCGTCCTGCAAGCTCCGAATCTGCAACTTCTGTGTCGGATGATGTATTCTTTTCATCTGGAACAAGGACTAGCGGAGATCAATCCACATTCCGTTCAATGTCCTCCTTTCCGTCAGGCACTCAAGTTAGAGACCCAAGCACTGAGACTAGTTCCACCGTACCTACTGAGGAGACGTCGGGCTCCGGAACAGTAGTCCCAGCGGCGCATCAAGGCGAGGGTACCTCCCATCTAGGCACTTCAAGTGATATTCGACGCTCAGCCTTCGATTCACCTTCTGGGATCACAGGCCTCACTCGATCGCGTGCTATAAGGACAAGGGGGGGTAACGCAAGCTCTGTCAGCTATTCTACATCGTCTCTTTCCGACGTGGAATCGTTCTCGGACACGGGGAATGCGTCAAGCCATACTCATTCTCGGTCTTATTCCGAATACTCACCGGGCGATGGGTTCAGCACTCTTGAGAGTTACTCCAGGTCGACTTACCCAAGATCAGCCAGTAGCACGCCTCTCCCGAGCTCACCTTCTGAACGGCCTCCCGAATCTGAGAGTGAGCCAATCACAACGGCTACACCAACCAGCTCCACCCAGTATGAAACTGCTCGGTCACCCTCAGTCATGTCCTTTGCCTCTCTTCCGAGTATACCATCAATTTACGAGACAGCTGAAGTCTGCACCACTGAATCTGAGGCTACTAAGAGCGTTTCCTCCCAGGATTTAGCTAAAGCAAGCCCTACAATCGAGTCGGTGTCGGACTATATCACGGCACCAGTTTGCGAGAGTGAGCCGCCGTCACCATATACAACTGCAGAAATATGTCCGACGGAAGTGTCGACCGAATACGACGATGCGGAGTGTCGTTGTAAGCCGGAAAAGGTTGTCGTCTCAGAAGGTATTCAAGTTACTGAGCCAATCTCAGGCGTTGTTCCCGTCGTGGCCCCTCCACCAGTTACTCAGGTTCCTGAGCCCGAGGCAATCCCAGGCGTTGTTCCCGTCGTGGTCCTTCCACCTGTTGAAGAAGTTCCTCGAGTCATTTCGCGACCTGTTGAAGAGGGTGTTCAGGTCCTTATTCCTCAACCTGCTAGGGAGCCCACAGAACCAGTCCAAGTCATTCCAGAACCTATCCCACCAGGTATTATCGTAGTGCCTGGGTCTCCACGAGAGGATCTCCCCACCGTCAGCTCTCCTTCCGACATTTCACCTGTGTCTTCGAGGGTGACCGCCAGGGACTTCCCCAGGTCAGAGTCAGTGTCGAGTCCCTCTTCCTCATCCATCGAGTTGTCATCTGAGCGGTCTGTGGAGGTGCCGCTCCCACAGGCCCCTGCTTCAAGGTCTATCAGTCCCGCTCCGCCGTATTTGCCTGGTCCTTCGCCGATTCGCAGTCTACCCACGACTTCATCAATCTCCGATGCAAGCCCTCCTCGGGTGCCCTCCAGTCCTTCAATTCGAGAGTCTCTCTGGGCACCAGAAACAGACGACACCTACGAATCTTCAATACTACGAGCTTCCCCTTCGGTGCAGTCCATAGCTTTTCCTGAAGGTCCAGACATCTCGTTCGATACGTCTTTCTTGCGGCCCACAGCTTCTGCATACACTTCTCGAGAACCAAGCCGGCTGAGTACAATTGACGAGAGTCCTTCGAGCGAGTCACCATCCATTTCCTATTCATCATCATCACCGTCTGTCACGCCGACGCCAAGTGTATCGCTGTCAGTCTCCGCATCGGCCACTCCATCTCCGTCTATTCCTCCTACTGTGCCTTCCCCTTCACTTCGACCTCCTACCACGCCGGTGCCGACACTTACGTGGTCTCCTGAACGACCTCCCGTTGGTTTAAGTAGGACGCTCACTAGCGTATCGACGGTTTCTTCTATCTCTATGCGGACGGACATCCTTGACAATGGGTCTCTATTTGAAGAGAGTATTTCAACAGAGCCATCGCTTTTATCAACGTATATGTCATCTATCCCGAGAGCGGTACGTTCCCGCGAAATAGCATATAACGAGACTTACGTTACGTTGCAGATCTCGCCCGCGGGTATTCCTCTGCCAAGGTCGCCTGCATTGCGAACACCATCGGCTAGCCCAAGCGTCAGCCTGACCAGTCCTCGTGGTAGTACTCCATCCATCCATTCTGACTTGGAGACCATACCGTCAGAAAGACCACCGTCCGAGAGACCGGGTGTCATCATTACAGATGACGTCAACCGTCTTCTCCAGTATCTTCATGGCCTGGAGGGCGACAGACAGCGCGACAATCAGGGCATTCATGATCATCTTGGGGAAATTCAGAATGAACTTAGCGATCTCGCCAATTACATTCGCAGCAGGGAGGCACCTGAAGTAGTCCTTCCTCCCGTTCAGTTAAAGGACCGCTCCGTTGGTGGGGGCAGCATAGTATCTTGGCGTGAGCCCCGTGGTGCACCTGAGTACCCGACAAAGCTTCCCGTTGAGCCCGGCAAGGCAAGCCCGCGACTTGTTCCCATTTCTCTGACACCCCCTCCGAGTAGTCCACGCTCTCCGAGTTCTTTGAGTTCTAGTATATCATTCTTGTCGTCGCATCACTCGGACGACCTCAGCTTGATGGAATTTGAGCCGGTGGAATCTGAGTCCTACATTCAAGAGGAGTCGTCGTCCCCTATATCGTCGTCCCCTCCATCGTCGTCACCACCCTCATCGTTGTCCAGTTCTCCTTCGTCTGAGCCCCTTCCCCTGACACCTATATCACGTTCCCCCCCAACTTCAGGCGAATATCTTTCCCGGACTTCCGTATCCCCCACACCATCAGTAGTCTCGAGTGCGACTGTCAGACCTTCAGCTCCAGGTATAGATCGTGATGCTATCAATCGTATCCGCGAATTACTGGATGCTGTCAAGGCACAAGCTGATGCCTTGTGGGATGGCCAGTTGTCGACAAATCATTTATTAGATGAGCTTCGCCAGCGCGTCCCTCGGGTGCAAGATAACGCGGAACTAGTGGAGAGGTTACAACGCATTGAAGACTTGATTGACAGGCTAGCGGAGGCACAGAGACCTGTCAGACCCCTGACGCCTGAAGAGTCGCTATTCGAATCTGGCTCTGACACGTCGACTGCGATAAGACGTCTCAGGGAAAGGTGGGACAGATTGAGGAGAGAGACGCCGACGCTTGTTGCGCCGACGCCATTGAGGCCACGAACATCGCTAGACGAGATGATGGCAGAACTTCTTCGTCCTCCTCAACCTCCAGCTCCTGTGCAGATCCAACCACCACCCGCATTCGTGCCCCTAAACTTCCGGCCTGATGCTCGTGGCCCACGGCCTCGAAGTGCCAGCCCGACACTTCTTACAGAATTACCCCCGTTACGGCCGTTCACAGTCCCCATTGCAGAGCCCCTCACTACGCATGATATAGGTCACAGGCCTCTGCGACGTCCACCAAGAATAACTAGACCGAGTGCGCGGCCGCCGAGTCCGTTTCCTCCACCACCTCCTCCACGGGTTTCCTCAGTGGGTCCGACAACGATGGTCGATCGCAGACCAAGACCAGAAGGACCAGAAGATTTTGATGAAGCTGTCCGCGACCGTAGGTACAGACAGACTCGTCGGAGGTGGGTGGGCGATGCGGTAAGATTGGTCTTTGTTTCCCCTGTCTCACACTGACACACCGTAGCCTCCTTCACCGGAGCCTGGCCGTGCTAGTGCGCCAGCAGTGATTCAAACCTTTCCACCACCTTCGGTATGTTTTCTTGCTGATTCTAGTGCCTCTGACTAACCACGTCACAGCCTTCTCCCCCCATTGGTGCACCCCCGGGTGCACAAGTTCCACCACCAATCGCACAGGTACGGTGTCCTCTGGAAGTATGATAGACACTTCGCTAATGTAGAAAACTACCTAGTCTGTCATTCTGCCGCCTATTTTCAACGATATGATGGCCATGGTTCGGGTGCGTTCCCGTGCTGCATGCTGTAGGACTCCCGATGTAAGCTAACTTCGCGCAGGAAAATCGATTCATGCACTTGGCCTCTTTGGAACAGCAACGCGAGCTGATGAGATATATGAACTCCCTGAACGAGTGGCTGGGACACGATGTGGAGGACCGGCAAGCTGAGCTTCATAGTATCTCTCGCCGTCTTGACCAACTTCGTGAGGACATGCTTCGCTTGGGCTATCTGCGAGAACCTGGTTGTAGGTTGCACTACGCCTGCGTTCCGACGTGCCACTAATAGACGCCCTAATTCGCTCATCCTTAGTCCCGCAGCAAGACGGTTATATAGGTCCTGGCCCTCCTGGCCCTCCCCCTCCTGGTGTTCCTTTTCGTACGGAAGTCGTACATCCACCTGGCGTGTATGCCCCTCCTCCTCCGTTCCCTCAGCCGTATGGTGGAGTGGTTACCCCTGTGGTCCTTCGCCCTAGCGGTTATGAGACTCCAACCGCGTCCGAGTCACCAGTAATTCCCTCTCCTCCGAGACCGCCGCGCGAGGGAGATGTATTCATAGCTCCACCCATTGGTCCATTACGGGAAGGAATTGCCCCAACTTTTGTATACCAGCCTCCCGTCCCTCAGGACGAGGAACCATATATACCACCCAGCCGGACTCCCACCCTAGAGTCCTCCCCTCGTCCATCTTTGATCCCAGTCGTCCCCGGTCCTCAGCTCGTACCACAAGCTATACCTCCTACAGGTCAACCTATCATGGTGGTACAACCCTCTCAGCCTGCTCAATATCCCGAGAGATCAGAAACGCCAAGTATGGAACGTCGTAGGCCAAGCCCCTCTCTATCGTCTTCTGTTAGTGCGCGCCAGCCCACAATACTCACGGGCTTTCCCGGGATTGGTGCTGCTCCAGCCTTTCCCTTGGCTCCTCCCCAACATCTACCCATAGAGATTCAGCCTTCCCTGCGACCCCCTCGTTCGGAGCGTGAGTATGGTCCAGAATTACCTCCACAGCCAGGACCATATATTGTTCAACCCCCGGTTGGCCCTCCTGGAGTAGCACCGGTCGGATTTCCTTTCCCTCCTGGTGCAATTCACCCAGGTCTAGTCCCCCCAGTCCTACCACCCTCATCATCGCGTTCCTCTACACCATCTCGGAGTCCTAGATCCCCCCGATCCCCTCGGGAACCTCATAGGATGTTGGGCCCGCCAGGAGTTGTGCCTGGCCCGGTCCCGCATGTACCGATGATAACTCCTTCCCAGCCATATGGGCCAGGATATCGCAGCCCCCCCGTAGAGTCGCGAAGACCGTATTCGCCCTCTCATCCTCCCTCTCTCTATCCGGAAGGTCCCATTCAACCTATTGCCCCGATCCCGTCTGGGGTCCACATCGTGCCAACCACGCCGTATCCGATGAGATACCGCCGAGGACCACGGTATCCTGAGTCAATAACCCCACCTTCTGAACGATCCCCTTCACTCGAGTACGAGAGAGAACGACGTCGAAGTCCTACACCTGAACCCCCTATTTATCCAATCCCACCTAGTAGAGGTCCTTCTGTGTATGACCGAAGTGGCGTTCCTCCCTCCGCAGTGACTCATATTCACGCCCCTGCATCACCGAGCATCATCTCACGACCTCTTACCGGAGAGCCCGAGCCGTTTCGACATCCTCTGGGTCCACCGATGCAATACCCGCCCCCGTCCGTACCTATTGCAATACCACCATCTACCCGTCCTCGTGTTTCTCAAGCCCCTACTATTGTTGAAGTCACTGGTCCGGAGCCCATCCACGTCCTTCCTCCAGACGGCCGGCCACGGGCCGAACCCATTCGTAAGTATTGCATGTCTATACACAGCAACCAGCTAACTGGATTTTAATTCCAGCCTACCAACCTCCAATATCTGGACCTGTGTCGAGACCTAGATCGCCCACCCTCGAAACTCAGCTGCGCGGCGCGAGCCCAAGCGTTCCTTTCGTTCCTGTTGTCCCTTCACGAGCTGCTCCTTCCGAATTACCCCGAGAACAAATCCCAGAGGAAATCCCGGAACCAGAAACCTACGGCCATATACCTCCAGGATCAGTGACCCCTCCAGAGGAGGGTCCCTACGAGGCACCTCGTTCTGTCACGCCTCCCGAAGAAGAACCGCGTGAGGCTCCAGCTCCAGGAGTGTCGCGCGTACCCACTACACGGGGTGCTCCCGGTGCTCCAATCCCAGGAGTGCCCACAGTACGGGATATTCCTGGCGCTATCCCTCGTATTCCGTCTGGTCCTGGCGTACTTGACTACGGTGATGCTGAGCAAGCACGGCAGGAACGCTTCGGCGAGATTGAGCGACAACTGGCTGACCTGGCGCAAGACGCTGCAGAAGCTGAGATACGCCGTGACCATGAATTTCAGGAGAAAGAGGCGGAACGGGACCATCGGTTCGCTGACAAGGAAGTCGAACGGGACCGTCTATTCAATGAGGACGAAGCGAGAAGAGAGGCTGACGCTAAAGACGTCGCAGACCAATTACGCTCAACCCTCGCACCTGGTGCTGTCCCTGAGGTTGGGGCTCCGCTGCCTTCAGACGTGCTGGCAGCAGAACCACCGGAATCTGTTATTGCGTCGATCCGTCGCGCAGCCACCGAGGCTGCTGCTCGTCATGCGGACGACATCAGGGACATTGTGCAAGGCGAGCGAGAGGAAATGGCGAGGCAGCTCCAACTCGAACGAGAAGCGATACGTGCCGCGCAGGAGGATCATGAACGGCAATTATTTGCAGAACGCCAGCGAGCTGACGAGGAATGCAAGGCTCGTATACGAGATCTAGAAGAGGAGCTTGCCCGTGTGCGAGCTGAGTTGGATCACGAGAGACAGCAACGCGACCATGACGAGGAACTGCGGCGTGAGGCTGACATCCAGAGGGACCGCGACCGCGACGAAGATATGAGGCAGCAATTGAGTGAGATCACAGACCTTCTCCTTCAACATCGCGAAGAGTTTGCACGGAAAAGGGAACTGGTGGATGAACGATGGAACGAGAAGCTGGCGTGGCGCCAGGAGAAGGACCAACAGTTCGCGGAACTGTTCAGGATGATTCAGGGTATTATCGACGATTGTGCGGACGAGAGGGGAAGGTGTGAAGAAGAGCGCCGTGCCGCAGCAGAGAGGCCCTGTGAGTAGAACAACCTCGTGCATTTCCATGCACTCACCGTTTTTCAGCTACTCAAGATATCATTGACGAGTTGCGGAGAGAGAACCAGACATTACGGGAGTTGTTTGGGACGTTGACAGACTGTGAGTAATTCTCTAGTGGAACAATGCTTTCGAGCTTAGGACGGTCTCTAGCATTGCGAGAGGAGACAGAGAGACGGCACGCAGAGCTGTTGGACACGGTGCAATCAACAGCGCACGTGCGAATCCCCTTCAATGTGAAAGGGGTAAGCACCTTTCCGCAATGCTCCTGAAAAGCAGCTAACAAAATGTTTAAAAGTACCTCGACGAATTCAGCAAATCCTTGGCGACAGAAGTACGCATGCTTCTTGGCGAAGTTGGTAAACTTCGCGAGGATAGACGTAATGTTCAACTGTTTGTACAACTTCGGATCGGTTCTATCATTTTTGCCTAACTAGTTTCCTAGTGAAATTGGCACTCTCTTGTGCCTACGAAGCCAGTACGACACCGGTGGCATGTTTGATCCAGACTGGTGAGCGTATTATTCTGTTGTGTGGCTTCATCACTTACTCCCTCCGTTCATACTAGGAAACCACCCACCGATCCCCTCGCCCCGCAGCGACCGGCTGACCTACCGCCGGACGAGCCCCCTGCACCCGGTCCCGAAGCCCCTCGTCCACCCGCATGGCGCTCCATTCGCCCACGAGGTGGATTTGGTCGCGGTCGCAAGAAAGCTGAAGCCCGGCCAACAGGACCCATTATAGAGGCAGGACCACCACCGGGCCCACCACCGGGCCCGCCACCGGGAATACCACCTGACCGAGCACAAGCCACCCGCTCGTGGGATACTTGGCAAGGTAAATATACACAAATTTATCCCACCAAAGGTAGAAACTAACAGTTGCGAACACAGTGCAACCTGGAGTTGAGTACACCCCGCCACCGAGCGAGCCCGTGGTTCAACTGGCACCAGAAGTACAACGTGGCCTCTTCGGCCCTCGCTCGCCCCGCTCTGGTTGATATACCGGACACATCCTTTTTGACGCTAACTACTCTGTGATGTATACTTACACCTGGTACACTCGAAAGGAGATGGTGCCACCCATTCTCACGACTCACGACCCCTTGTTATTACAGTAATAATGCCTTGCATCGAAGTTCTATTCACGTATGATCTAGATATCATCTGTATGCTTGATTTATTTGGATTTCTTGTCATGTCAATCTACGCTATATTTCTCCCTCGGAGTGCGTTGACTGAGCATGGACTGGAGGCTTTAAGCTTAAGCCCTAGCTGTCTTTCACAGCAGCTCGTCATTAATGGCCGCGCTATGAACCAGTCTGACTCCGGAGAGCTGAGCCTTTCACATCGACTGCCATCGCACCTCGGAACCCCCCCCCTTAAGTCGCTTTCCAGTTATTCTTGCGATTGCAGCCTTACGAGGATTATTTCTCTCACAATCGCTGCCCGATGGTGTGAGACGCTAAGAAAAATGATTAGTGCCTTGTGCACGATGAAGAACAAGAGAAGAGGGCGTCGGGTGGAAGATAGTGCGCAGCGTTGTGCAGCTGCAAGTCGGAGCACGTGGGTTTCACCAACCGCAAAGCTGCAGAATGTACAATTTACGACTACGAGATCGCATCGAACTGGACATGGATGATGTGCCCATTTTGGGCCGGATGCATCCTATGAATTTGCCCTCCTACTCTCCTCGCGTGCCCGCGCCTCTAAAAGTCCTCGCAGCTTCGATGCAAGCCCCTCGGTGAGCTGCGTGACACCGTGGGCAGTGCAAACGCGATACGACGGCATCGCTTGGTAGGTCTCTACAAGGATCTGTCATAGCACAGTCAGGAGAGAGACTGGTCGAAAAGAAAAAGACTCGCCTTCCCGTCTTGTACTCTGACAGAAGCGAGGATGTCATCCGGATCGCCGATGCGATTTAGAGGTGGGATGTTCCGATCGTCTGTCGCGCGGTGGCATGGAAGGGGTGAGCGCCAAAAGCACGGTATGTATGGTATTCCCACCGTGGGGAAAAGCCTTGACGCTTACCATGTATATGCATCCAACCTTCACCTAATTGCAGCGCGCCCGCTGTCTGAATGTCATCGACGGCCTCCGCAAGTCCTTCA
>QFDW01001038.1:0-14145 GCA_003315895.1 Lactifluus rugatus | reverse complement strand
ATGTCTAATGCGGTCGCAAGCCATGCTGCTGGCCTTAGCACGGGCAAGTACGCATGGATGAACGCGTCCAATGCCACGTCTGCGCCACCCCCAAAGCCAAAGCCAGCTGCTAGCCCTGCTCCGGCAACGACGACGGCACCTGCGACAACGCCTGCAGCGTCCATGACAGGTAGCTCCTGGGCACGGCCATACGTGTCTACGTCGGGCAAGTCGGGCAACGCAACGAAAGAGGAAGAGGATACACGACGTATCGTCACGTTACGCGATGCCTTGTTCGTAGTGGAAAAGGAGCGAGGACATGGCGCTGGGCGCGGCGCAGCACACGGGTGGGTGCGATGACGGATGTGCCTCCACCTCCACACCGCTCTGCGTAGTCCGACCAGCTGTGTAACGCCTCTCTTGCTGTGTATTTCTGTATTATCGATCCGAGTTGAGGCTGCTCTGCGTTCTCAACGTTTCGTTCTCCGTACCTCCGTAGGCCATGGCCTTTGCACAGGATCACGAGCCCAAATCTTCGCCACACTCCCTTCATCCCAAATTAGCCAGAATACCGAAACCGTAAGACCTCCGCGCGCCCGCATAAACAACTAATGGAGCCAGGGTTTCTGCAACATGCGCGGGCGAGGGTAAGGGGCTCGAGCGCTGGCTCGGGCTGTAGAATGAGCCGAACCGGAAGACTTCTGAGGGACTTTCATACTTGCGGGCGTTAAGCTGGCACCAACCGTGGAAATTGTGATTGAACACGTTGCGCGTATGCCGTCACATGCTCAGGATGTTCAGGGCCGCACCTTCCCAAGCGAGACATATATGGAAACTTCAATCTAGAACTGGAGTCTCCGACAGTGTGACCGCCTGGCGCTGTGCGCGCGCACAAATTCTGGCGTTCTTGGGTTTAATTGCGCGAGACCGGTAAACCGCCTGGGATAATACCCATGAACTGCGAGGCGAAGCGAAGTAAAAACAATGAGGCAGGGCTCTAAGCCTCTTAGCGTGCCTGGCTCGCCGTTTTTGTGAAACTCATCGTGCTGGCATCGCCCCCACCCATTTACTGTGTAGCTAGTGAAGAGCGCTGGGCGCTTATCTATCCCCCTCGAGAGTCAAACCCTCTCGCGATCGCCTTCTATCATACTGTAGTATATACAGTACGTATAAAGAGTTACACACGCCCCGCGCCAAACCAGTGCAACAAACTTTTTTTGTCTATTTTTTTGTCTATACGTCTATGGTAGTCAGAAACGAACGGGAACGAAGAACGATATATGATCTACAGGGAGACTGATCAATTGAGCCAACTAATGTCAGCAATTGAGACGAGTTGGCAGTCTCGCTCACCCGCACCCGAGAAACAATTCTTCCTTTAAACCCATTCTATGTTGCAAACAGCATCTCGGGTGATTTATCGGGAGGGGATCGTAATATCGAGCATCGGTGGCAATACACCTACCCTCGCGTTTCCTTCTTTTCATTCACCGGAGCAATTGCGCAAATGCCCGGATCGACAACTGATCCATCACTCCATTCCACGCGCGTGGAACTGGTTTTGATTACGGTGGTGGCTCCGCACGGGGGCAGATTGTGGGTTGCACCAACGATTTCGGTCGAAAAGACTGGACTAGGATCCGAAGAGGTAGCGATGACTGTACCGCTCCAACGATGACCTACGTCCTTGCCTCGTGGTGCACGGAGTTCAACTAAAGTTGATTCGGAGTGCCTATTTCTCGTTAATTCCTCTAATTTCAAAATCCTACATCACAGGAGATAGTCACAAGGGTGTCAAGTGATCATATTGGATAGCCGCTCACCCCGGTCCAATCCAACACACACTGGTATTTGAAGTAACCTCTAAGACAAACAACAAACAATGGTTATGCCTTCTAACAGCACTGATACGGAACAAAAAAAAAACCACAAAGACATAGCGAAAGTATGCGGAACTTAATAGTGATTATTTATAATAATTTCATCGGCAAAACTAGCCCTGACAAGTAGTGCCTGGGCTGGCTAGGTCATGCCTTGTTTGCCGTAAAGATCCGAAAGTCACGGAATCCTCATGGTACCCTCAAGGCTCACGGACGACGTATCAGTCAACGCCGCGCTGAGGGTCGTCGTGAGTTGCTTGGTCGGCTCCTGTGGGAGTGCGAACTGTGATGCCGTGTCGGCTTCTGGAGCGCCTGCGCGTGCCGGCTTTGGTGGTGATATCTGTTGTTTGCACCGCTGCTAGTCCTACGCTGGGTGGGTGCCGGCCGGCGGTAATGCTGAGCCTGACCAGCGCTGCGATGGTGTTGAGAACGACTGGATTTGTGGCGATACGGTGTAGGTTTCACGTTGCGATTGGTATTGAAACTGCCAAGGCGAAGAAATGAGAATGGTCCGCTCCCCACGCCAAAAGGATTAGCCTGAGAGCGATGGCGATTGTAGGCACGCATGGCCCGCGCCTCCCTCATCTCAGCGCGACCCTGTTGGCGGACATGTTCATTCCCCATGAGAGTTCCGCGCCACATACGGAGCCAGCCATGGATGGTCGATGCCTTGTGACGACGACGCAGGCGGTCTTCTTCCTATGAGATCCGAATGATTGAATAAACTACGTCATGGAGATTCTTTATCAACTGTTCGAACACGCACCGTATCCCAGTCAATCTCAAACATCGGTTATACACACAGACGAATAGGAGGAAAGCAATTACGATAGAGAGACGGTGAGGGTTTAGGTCTAAGGATATATCTGATGGTAGTTTCCAAAGAGACCTTATAAGCGCACACTAGCAGACGTCAAGAGATGGCCCCGGAGATGTCCGGATGCTTAATATGGCACTGGCACCCTGCACCGACAACCCCAATTATGATCATTGACGCAGGGCACGAGTAAAGCAAGGTCTGGGGTTAGAGGAAGCGTGGAGAATGCCTATCTGGGGAGGCGTTGAGAGTGCATGTATGCATACATGCAGTGCCTAAATTTGGGGCGTGCGTGGGCAAGGCGTGTCGATCCTCGGGAGTGTGAATGCACAGATGTCCTAGAGGAAAGATGCACCTTGACATTACCGAACCTCCTATCGCGTCGCATGAGTGGGTCTTGTTGTCACAAGTTGGACAACGAGGAAGCACAGCATATACAGACAGTAGCACCGTCACCGAAAATGTTGCGGAAATCGGGGTTGGCTTAACGGAGAGGAATATTCACGAAAAGCTATATCGATCGAGAGCAAGGGATGCCATGGATAGTAAGGGCAAGAGGAGGAATTCCCCCAGTAAAGATGAGATGGAGGGCGGAAATTGCATTCCTACCACCGGTCCGCATTCACACCCGTCCCGACGAAGTAGCTAGAACAGGTTGCTTATGTCATTGTCGTCCCCAGGATTGATAGGCGCACGTGCTGTAACTTGCACTCACATTGGGCTGTGCTTTGCTGTCTAACGCCGCATCGCATATACCTGATCCACAACATGTGTACGATAGACCAGCACTCGAAACGTTATCATAGCGGCGAGTTCAATAGCCGACCGACACCGGACTGAGCTACGTCCTTCAAATACTCTACGATGCTGCCTTATTCTCATCATCCAATCTCCCCAATCTGCTCTTCGGCAAAGGGATCGTGTCAAACTACCTTATTCCCCTCAGTTCGTTCTGCTCATTAGATGGGTTTCAAGAACGTCAGTGTCATCATTGATGGCAGACTTTTTTTAGGAAAGTCAGTATTTCAATCTTTTGATCTTTAGGAAAATCTCGGACCAGCTCTGATCTCACGCGTTGCTCACCAGTCTCGTCTCGGCCCAATCTACTCGTTCTTTGACAGAACGCCGTATCACGCACATCGTCTCAGTTTGTACCGAACCGATTCCTGCCGAACATCCACAGTCCGGCATACGGCACATGCGGGTCCCCGTTCAGGATGCGCATCATGAAGATCTCCTCATTTGGATGCCTCATACTTGCCGCTTTATTGACGAAGCTCTTCATGCTGGCGGTGTTGTCCTTGTTCATGGTGTACATGGCCTCTCACGCGGTGCCACCATAATGGCTGCATATTGTACGATTTCACAACTCCTCTGTGTCGACCCCGATCTCTTGGCTCACAGTTACCCCAGTGATGTGGTCAAGACGAGTCTCCGCTGCAGAAGCTTTGGACATTGTCAGAAGAAGTAAGGGTGTGTCCCTGCTTGTCTGCTTTAACAGGTTTCTGACTTAATATTTGGATCAGAACGTGAGCAAATTTGGGTCAATGCAGGCTTTCAAGAGCAGCTTTCACTCTTCGAAATGTGCCAGTATGCACCGTCTCCGGAAGAAGGTATTTATGTGCGCTGGCGTCAGAATCTCGACCGGCGGCTGCAGGGTGGCCACTAGATGCATTCATTATAAGGTATGATTCATGGACATACACCACGAGCGTTTCTAATCACGGGTCTTACCCCAGGACATTTCCTTAGGTTTCGACAGCTACTTTGTCTGATTAAAAGTCGTCATGTACCGTCACATTGTAATCGGACTTTACACTGCTACCTTGTTCGCCATAATAGCAGATACTCACCTAGACACACGTTCGTTAATCTCATAAATTATAGTCGCAGGCGATGGACTTATACAATATCGACTGTAAAGCCTTATGCGACAAGTCATCTTCATAAACTATACGCGTTTTGCGCAAAGTGTCCCAAGTGCCGCAACCTGGACGAGGCACAGGTTTCAAATTACGTTGTGCGATCAGGCCTCGGAAGCGGAAAGGAAATGGCAGCAAGGCACAATTTGGAGCACTGCAAAGAACGATAAACGCTAACACAGTGTTCAGGTGACCGATATGGCATATTTCGGAGGCACACAACTGTGTGGCGCCGGTATACAAGCCTACAGTACAGTTGCCTAATTGAGTAAAGCTGGATCTAGATGAGGAGGTACGACGCTTCGCCAGTGCATATGGCACAGCCCTCTTTCTCACCTCCTACCGGGATACTACAGACTTACCAAATTGCTTCCGCGAAAATATACCCGAGCTAGGGGGTGGGAAAAATGGAAGAACAAAAGAGTGTTTCCAAATTGAACGCGTCCAGTGCTTTGTTTTTTTTTTCTCCATTACGAAAGGAAACCTCCCGATGCGAGGGCGGAACGTGTGCCGATATCTTGGTGCGATGAGGTAATGGCTCGAGGCCTGCTTGAGGAACGAACTAGGTACTTAAAGTCCCGATTTTATGTCTCCGCAGCATGAGAAAGCCCTTCGCAAAGACGTCGTGTGGGACACACGGGTGTTGCGGACTGGCACGTCTCTTGCTTTGAGGACCATCAAGTTTGGGTCAAACGGGCAATACATCCCATACGTGTGTGAGTGGGTCATTCACAATCTTCAATGGTCAACGTTGAAGAACTCTGCAAATGTGTACCGCCGAGGAAAACGGTCCATCTCGGCAAGGTACGGATGCTTGTGGCACTAATTAGCGGTCATTGCAAAAAAGACAGAACCTCTCGACGTACCGCTGTCCCCATAAGCAAAGAGCCCGTAGCATTCATCAGGATTTCTACGCCATGCCTCTTGCATGCCTTCTGCAAAGTTGGGTAATACTTGTCCGGAGTCAGTGCTTTTTCGATGGACAACATGCGTAAATTTGGGAGGTCCGGGAGTCCTTGTGTGATCGCGGGGATGACCGAGTCCGACATAAACGCATGGACTTGAAGCCTGATATGCTTCAGCGTTTTTGGAAGGGTGGGAAGTGGTCTGCTCCAGAATGGCCCTTTGATGACAAACTCCTCCAACCCCGTAAATGTATCAGCAAGACCGAATGTTGGCTGTCGCGTAAGCGTCAGGGAAGTGACATTTGGTCCATGGAGCGACATTAGGGCTCGTCCATCCTCTGGAATCTCGTATAACTCAAGAAACTGCAACCATGACTGGTCAAGAGGTGGGGGAGGCGGAAGGAACCACTCGATCACTCCGACTAGGGAGGTGATAGGGAGCCTCAGCTCGCGCAGTCGTAGATTTGGCCGCTGTAGAGGTGGCTTGTAATTGGTGTCCACACGGAGTGCGCTCAGGGTGGGCCAGAAACGAACAAGGTCATAGACCAGCGGCGAAGCAAAAGGCCTGCCATACTTGAGGTCTAATACCTCCATGGGTAGAGCAAGACTTGACAACCAATCCAGAACCGAGGGCCCAAACGAACTTCTATCGCTACGTGACCAGAAAACGGATAGGCGCAATTGTCGAAGTCCAGCCGTGTGTGCTAGCAGAGAAAGAAAATCAGGAATTCGCACGCATGCTGGGTGGTCACCCGGGATGCCATCTTCAGGGATGAGCGGGATGGTCGCCGCAAATTCATCGATGACGTGGATAGTAAGCGACCGGGTGAACATTAAAAGGTGGGAGCGGTGGAGAAGTGTTGCGGGTCCAAGCGTGCCGGGGGTCCTGGAAACATGGAAACGACTGTTCTCGACCGTGAGGGAGTGATAGAGTAGACTTTGAACAAAGGGAAGCCAGGACTTGCAGACCAGGGCGCACGCGCTTAGCATTTGCCGGTCTTCTCTGCGAGGTGGGAGTTCGCACGCCGCTTTCAAGATTCTATAGACAATTTCGAGAGGGACGGCGGGGATATTCCGATCTTTCTGCATGAAAAGAGTGATAGGAGGTTACCAAGGTTACAAATGAAGGGAATATTCGATTACTCGCCTTGTCCTTGGTGTGCTTGCTTCTGGTACTACGTTGTGCTATTCGCCAACACAAGCCTGAGAAAGTCGCCATGGGATGGAAGAGACACCTTCAATCCTTTGTTGGATGCTCTAGAGAATAATGAGGTGAGAAAGATTCATGACACTGCTGATTAAGATAAAATCAACACTAGCATTTATGCGTGTGGCTTCCAGTCATGCCTCCGTCGGTTACTGGTGGCCCTACATCGTGGTGATAAGCGCCGTTGAGAAGATACGCCCTCGGTTCTTTCCGACCTTTCTCTCACGTGATGGTGTCGACTTATCCTTTATCCTACCCACCACCCACCCACACTGCGCTATTCTGACACAAGGTGAAGGGCTGATCCGAACAATCCATGAACGAGCGTACTCTCTGGCTGGTTAATTGCCTAGCATATCAGTGGAAGGGAGTCGTGCCGGTGATGCGACAATAATAGCCCTGCACGATGCGATTCAAAATTGAGAAGAGTTCTGGTGCCCTAATGTTTTACTGTGAAGAAATGAACATTTAGTAAAAGCGTCCAATAGGACGTGAGGACGGGATAAAATTCAGCCGCCAGCCGACGGACGGTGTGGAAAAGCCTCGGTTCATACCTTTTCACCATACCTTTTCACCAGGAAGATTTGGCTTATAAGGCAGAACTCGGGCCAGAAAGCAGCGCGGTGTTAAACGCTGACCCATTTGGATCATGGTTGAGATGCCAGTGTCGCCTCGGGCTTTGCAGTAGTGTCATGACGCTACTGACCGCGGAAACCATCACCTCCTCGGAGTCGTAGTGGACAACTTGGAATCTTTGTCAGGAAAGCCCAGGATACAAGGACAAAGAGAGAAAGACACCCGTTGTCACAGGTGGGATCGCCCATTCAAACTGTTTTTCAAGTTCTCAGGCTCAGTAACAAATGAAACCTGCTGCTAGTCCCCGTTACCGGCCCGTAACCGGTAATGTCGACCTTATAGCGGCTTTACCTCAGCTGATGCAGGCAGAGGCCGAGGCGAGACGACCTTCGTATAAGTAAGCTATGGTCACCTCCTACTTATTTTTCAACTAGCAGTGATGTCTGATAGTTGCGCACAACAGAGTTATTTTGCACCCTAATGCGAGGAGATACGCCGCGAGATAGAGTCCTTGTGTCCATGACACATCTCTCCCAATCAGCTTTCCTACCGCCTTCTGCAAGGCTTCGGATTTGAGACCCGCAGTGTTTCGGGTAGGTGTACGCAGATAACGACTAGACCGACTGACCTTGGGTGATGAAGATGCGGAGGCATCGTAGGTGGACATCCCTTGTCTACTCATAATCGGCTTTTCAGTGCTGAACAGGGATGTATCACCCGTGCGCGCCGGCGCTCTAGACCCTGACGATATAGCGCTGCACGAAGCCACGCAACCACAGCGATCGTTGAGTTGTTTCTATCTGACTGTACTATATGCCGAAGATGGTGATCCATCGTTTTTGAATCACACTCAGTCTCAGTTTCGTTGCACTCAGGGTACGCCTGTGAGAAAACTGCTGTATATCTTCGTGGGTATATATTCTTGAAACGTCTTGCCTTGACCGGAATTGCCGAGACTGATCTTGTCTGCAACTGACCAGGC
This sequence comes from Lactifluus rugatus, assembly GCA_003315895.1. NCBI lineage: Eukaryota > Fungi > Basidiomycota > Agaricomycetes > Russulales > Russulaceae > Lactifluus > Lactifluus rugatus. The sequence goes on along the minus strand of QFDW01001038.1, from coordinate 5,877 downwards.
GTCGACGTTCCCAACTCCACGCTAACTTCCCGCTTATCATTATCACACATTGCGAGAACGTCCTATGCAAACTCGCCGAGAGTGGTGTCATGAAATATTACTGGTGCGTCTGTAGGCTGGAGACTCATGATCAGTGAGTGACAAGATTAATCGCGGATCTCTATGACTTCTGCACGTGTCTTCGCGTTCGGTCAGTGTTACAATTTGTCGCTCGACTTCCGTGTTTGTCACTGGTCAAAGTTTTTCTTAATCAATAAAGTCAGCTACAGGCATCCTTAGCTGGTATGTAGTCGTAAGCACAAAACTCATGTGTATCATATGTATATCAAGGGCAATGCCGAAGATGCCATCACAGATTCGGAATATCCCACTTCCTGGATGGGTAGGCTGGGTGCGATGCTACAGTGCTTTGTGCTTTGGAAGCCGGGGTGGTGAACATCCAGATTTTGGACATGGCACGAAACACATCACGCTGTCCGAGACCGTGACCGGTGGAACAGAGGAGAGAGGTCCGTAAGGATTTTACCATACAGAGAGAATAAAAGGAAACCACTGGCATACTCAGCACGAGGCCGAACAGCATAGGATAAAGCCCGAGGTGGCGTGGTGCCAGTCCCAGAATCTTGTGAAAGAACCGAAGATGACCGAGCGAGAGGGGTGGGCATGTGAGGGCCGGAAGATGCCGCAGTGTTGTTGTCGACTGGGTCACCCCAAACTCGAACAATTAAACTCTCGTTCCTTTATGACGCAACGCATCGATAAGTATTCTTTTTACATTTAAACATATCGAGAAGATCATACAGTAGCAATACAAATCGATGATGCAGGTATACAATCCAAGCACCCTCAAAGTCCATTCATTGTCCCAAGTCTAGCTATGATTCCTCCACGTCCGACTCACCATGCAAGCTTATAAGGTCGTCTTTGCGCACACAAAAGCTTCGTGAATGTGGTCGGATGACTATTGGCACTGCATGGTGCCAATGTAGATCAAGACCTCCCTGCTGCAGTTGGGGCATTGGACTCTTGAGACATTGTATCGTCATCATCGCCCATAGCCTCGGACTCGGACTCAGACTCGCCATCCCCGCCAACCGACTTCTCCACATTCACTGCCTCGCACTCAAGGCCCGCAGCATGCTGCCTCAGTGCTCACGCCTCTATCCTGAGGCTCTTCTGTATCTGTTGGAACCGGATGTCGATCACCTCCTTCTGAGTTCTGACGCTTCGCCACTGCTCTGCAATGTGCTGCCTCTATGCCAGTGACACCTCGGTGCTGCACCAACTCAGATTGGTGGCTTTGGCGATGCCTGACATAGTATGTGAGACTGTTCACACTCACACCTGAGATGCAGTGGACCCTGCCTGCAAGCCTTCCAGGCATCTGTCCTCCATCCTCTGCTGAGGTCTTGGAGTGTCAAAGGCAGAGGAGGGTGGATTTGTATCTCGGAATTAGAGTGTGTAGCTCAGCATTGTTGGTGTTTGGGGGAAACCAAAGTCAGTGTCCGCATAAGATTTGCACTACTCAAGACTCACCATCCAATCGGTCTTACATGCTCATCATATTGAAGATGATGTACACGCCTGGATCGCTTGGCCTGTGGCGCTTGGCTTTCTGATCAGAGCGCGATCACCTTCTCCGGACCTCCATACGAAGCGACTGTCTCGTCAATACGCTCCTCGAGCCCGCTCTTAACGCCAGAACGGTGTATCGGACTGGTCACGGGTCATGTCAAAGGATGGTTAAATGTTGTGCTGATGCTGGTTACTTGTGCATCAGGAAATTGTGCAAAAACTTTTCGACTTTTCGACTTTTCCAAGTAGAAAAGTGAAAAAGTTTGATTTTTTACCTGTCAACTTTTTCTCTCCATATTTTTGTGTTTTTCGAAACTTTTTCAACTTTTCAACTTTTTTTGGCCAAGGTGGAAAACAACTTTTTGCCCAATTCTAGGTTATACTTTTCAACTTTTGTTCCTTTTTGGGCTTTTTCACTTGTACTACGAGCTCGGACAAGTCCGAAAAAGGTTGCTGCAGGTTTCCTGACGTGTGCAAATTGCGACGATGGGGGAAGGCGGTAGGACGACTCATCACATCGCACTGATGGCCAGCCTTATACATTCATACTTAATGCCATCTCGCTTTGTTTGGCTGGTTTGCGTTTTGACGTCAACTGTTATGGACGCGACACTCCTAGCGACTGCGGTTTTTGCTTTGACCGAGGGTAATCTTATTAATAATGTCACTTTTACCGCAAGCTAGACAAGGCCTAGTGCAATGCGGTGTGGTCATGGCCGCCGCGCTCACTACATTATACTTTATATGTGGTGCTTTGTCCTGTGTTTTACTTTTCAATCTCAGGTTTGGCACACACAGTGTGTTCACAATTACTAAACGGTCTCACGTTCGTGCCATTGTGTCCTGTCGACCTCGTTGTGCAACTCTTGATGATCGATTGTCGCCACGTGTTGGCCCTCCATTTGCCTGGTGGCATCGATTATTTGGCCCACTGGCATGCAGACGTCTTCATGGGACCGCCGTGGATTGTTGCTGGTGAGAACTCACTTAGGGTTAAACGTTCGATTAAACGGCGATCAGCACTGACCGAAACTGCAATCAGTGCAATTTCATACGCTCATAAGCTTGGCACGCTTCGTTTCAATTGCAACAAATGCGAACAATCTGTTCCGAGTCTGACGGTTGGTAACGTCGCACCAGCATGCACGGTCTACCCCTGCTCCCTTCCAAACCACGGATAGTCCCAACTATTTGGCAACCCCGAGCCCCTGCACGGACGTTGGACTCCACCGATATTTAGTTAATGCCTAACGGAAGAGGCGCTCAGATGCGGAGTGATACGTTGTGTCTGTCTTGGCGTGATAGGGTATCACGGAAGTCTCAGCGTTTGATGGGCCCATGGCCCGTGGGTGATTATCTCAGTAGCTGTGCTAGTACATACACTATATACTGTAAGTACCGTCGATCATGGGTTCTGTGGGCGCTCCGAGTCCCCGAGACAAAATATATTGTTTGTGCGATGCACGGACGCGCAACGGCATCCTGACAGATAGGCACAAGCGCCTCAGCGGGCACTGCGGCAACGCCCAACTGGCCCTGCACGGGCTGCACGGAAGACGAAGGCGCTCCGAACGAGCTTTTGGTTTATTTGGGGTGAATGGGGATGAGTCTCTGAGAGTCGGCACCGACACGAAATAACCCGAACAATAACGGCGAACGAGTAGCCCCCCGAGGCTGTAGCCAGCTCGGTCGATCAACTAGTTCGGACTGTAAGCGTATGATGGACCAAAGACGAAATACACTACATTGATCGGTCATGCTGAGACCAGAGCGTGAAGACCGTATATCTCCTTCCTAACCTTGTAGTATACGTCACAAACCGTGCCCTCTAGTTCAACTTGTCCTCGCGCGGACTTGCGCACCGCAACCGTCTCGACATCTCCAGCTCTACAAACGAGCACACCTTCACCGATAAGCTCCGCCTGCACCCCGACCGCTGCGAGCCGGGCTTTGAGAGCTGTAAGTTTTAGCTCACCGATCATCGTTGAGTGGGGTAAGCGTTGCGTTTGTCGCGCGCCGATCGCGCGTGGTAGCGCGGGGGAGGGGTGACTTGTGGAGGAGAGGGAGGCTTGGTGGATGGGTTCAAGTATCGGCAAATTCGAGCTTGCGCTCGTGGTAATGCGCCCCGCGACAAAGCCAACCTCGTTGTCTTCGAACTGCAATAGAACAATGAACAGAAGGAATGTGACAGTGTGCATCTGACCTACCCTCGACATCCTCACAGACGCCAGCATGTCGTCGCTGAGGGAGATGGAATAACTGTTCGTGTTTTGTCCGATCTGCACCGACTCGCCTTCGGCGGGAGCGTATATGTCCTTCGTCATGGTGCGGATATTCGCACAGCTCTCGAGCAAGGACTCGGTCGCCGCAGGCCCGCCATGCACGATAATCTGTTTAACGACGCAGGGGAGTTCAGCACGCAACTCCGGCTCTTGCATGCTTGGGCAAACTCACTAATTTTCTAGGTGCGACTTTTGGAATGATCGTCTTTACTGCACGGCCGTCGTTGAGCCCCTCGAGGTCAACGAAGAGCAAGCGACAGGCGAGTTGCACTTCTACAACTGTGGAGACATATTTTGACGGTACCTCCTCGGGGACCTTCTGAATGAATACCAAACATGAGGCGCTATACGGCGAAGACAGCGAAGGAACGAAGTGCATACTTTCGCCTCCTCTTCCTGCCTCTTTCTTTCCTTGGCTTCTTCGTCCTCGGCTTCCTCTTCCATGATCTTGCCTCGACGCACCCACATTGCGACATCGATCACTTCACCGTATTCGTCGACTCTCCGCTTCTTCTCCACATATGGAAACATCCGGAATCTTTGGTTCTCCTTCCCTGCACTCTTGAAGAACGAAGCAGCGCGAGAAACGTTCCCTTTCAAATAAATGTCAAATGACAACATTTGACGTCCACTGTCGTCTGTGTCCATCCCACGGCCCCAGTCCGCGCCGTCAGTTCTTGTTATCTCTGTATCGAGTCCAAGGGCGCGTTCGACGTCCTCCTCATCTTCGGCGTCCGAGTCGCTGTCACTCGAGTCTGCGCCTTCATCGGCTTCGAGAAGCTGCTGGTTGCGCACAAGCGCCGCTTGCGCTACGGCCGCTTTCTCCCGCGCAAGACGCTGTCTCTGTTGGAAGATTTCGAGCTCAACACCGGTTAGAGGGACTTTCGAGTTAAGCTGTATATAGAATACATCAGTATATACAGGACGGGCTGCTGGATGAAACCAGTAACCTACGCGCAACTCGAGAGAACCATCAAGCATCACGCTGCTGCCGAGCTTGCCCTTATCCCACTTATCTTCTACACGCTGAGAGTTATTCCAACGATCAAATAGTATGCGTCCAAGCGTTCCTTCCTCGCCACGCCCAGTGAGAAGGATGACGTTGTCAGGGACAGCTGCGAAGTCTGCAAACAGCAATCGTGATGGGCCATGTGAAAAAGATGCAGGAACGGCAAGAATGAGCTTGGGGTCTTTTGAGGAGTACGTCTGCAAAAGCACCTGTGGATTAGGGAAGAACTCGAGGTGCCTGCAGAAGAGTTTGTCAATAGCTCAACTACAGAAAATATTGCTCAATCGACTTACTTGAATCGTAATGCAAATGCCCCGATCGCTTCTTCGTCAGCTTCCTCCTCACGTCTACGCTTATTGCTGCGCTTTCCAGAGGTCTCCTCTCCCACATCTTCCTTGCTCACTGTACCACCGAGCCACTCCATCATACTTCGCACAAAAGTGAGCATCTCGCGGCCCGTGCGGGAGAGGAGGCAGATCGGAAACTTGAGACGAGCGAAGGACCAATGCTGGTCGAGCAGGACAAGTAATTCAAGGACACGGGTGCTTGCATCACAGGGCAGAAGCAGGGAGGATCGCGAAGAGAGTGTTGTAGTGATTGTATCTAGGCACACGATTCAATAAAAAAAAATCTGGTGTCCAAGGGTGTCATACCAATTAGCGCAGCATCGCGATCTTTTCGGCGACCGCCAATCACGTTTGCACGTTCCGCATCAGTGATGAGGAGGTCGGGTCGTGCCAACGATTCGGAGATAGTACCACCAGCACCACTGATGAGTACTGTTCCGTCGAGATGACGCTCCCGCATGTGATTCAAATCCACGGCGTAGACAATTGTCCCAACAGATGGAGAGCGAATTTTCCAAATTGTACCCCCCAATGTATGGCCGGCGTTGAACGGGGTTATGGTCAAGCCTTGACACCGTCCTATGAAACAAGACTTATCAAATCTGCAGGCGGTAGCGGCTCTTCACTCTTACCTGAGAGATGTGCAGGCTGAGAGTAGCGTAGT
>QFDW01001030.1:0-11267 GCA_003315895.1 Lactifluus rugatus | reverse complement strand
CAAGACAGGTTTCCTCCTTTTCCTTTCTCTTCCCCAATTCGAGGCACGTGCCACCTTTTTTTTTTTTCTTTAAAAAGAATAAAGAAATTGCCAATTGGCTCAAAGTGGTGCTGACTTCCTGTTTTTGTTCACTTTGCACGTCCGCAGGGCTCGACTTACGTTTACAAAACGTATCTGGAACCTTTCCTCGTCCAAAACGAGTCCGACATTGACGCAGGAATCGCCTCGGCACGCGACGAAACCATCCACTTCCTCCACTCGCGCCTCTCTGCGCTCTGGGATCTTCTCTACAGCTTGCTGAGCAAGACCCCCGTCACGTCAAAGATGTCTCCCGCGGCCACTCCGACGAATGGGTCGTCCGTCGATGTCCAGAAAGCACTCCAAGGTCTCTGGGGTGGGATCAGCCCATCGTCCTCCTTGGCGTCCGCCACCTCAGCACCAAATGGTCACCCTGTCAATTCCACGTCGGAGAAGTATGAACCGTCTACCTTCCCTACCTCGAGTAGTATTGCTGGATCTGTAGGCTACAATGTTGACGAGACTATCGGCGGTTGAGATGTATGGCCGAAACAACTCCATAAGTCCCCTGGACTTTGATTTGCAATCACGTTACGTTACACTATCCTTCTACAACAAGTACTGCAGCTTCTCCCTGGTTCTCGAAGCTTACAACACGGGATTCCTGAGAAGGGTGAGTGAGGCGTTGTGCTTTCCGCGCCCACGGGGCAAGTATCACTAGGGGGAGCAACATTGCCACATGGGGTGCTGATTCGACTACGTGGCTATGCGTAGCGCGCCTTTAGAAATGAGCCCCACATCAAAATCCGCCTCAATGACTGCAGCCTTCGCGCTGATAGCTTGTAGCAAGTTGAACGATGCTCTCCTTCCTTTTTGGCTTGAGATAATTCCCAGACCCAACGGGGTTGACGGAAATTTTCAGATACATGTTGGGTTGCATGTGAAATGAGTTGTCGACATCTCCTTGGACTTTTGTGCGTTGAACTCCGTTGGTTCAGTGTCGCAGTATACACCAGAGGGATATATGTCATCGGTCGAAAACTCAAATGTGGCAGGTAGATGTACACCTCAGCCAAGTCGGCGAAAGGTGGGATGCGATAGTCCGATAGATGCTCGCATCACTACAGTACGATCATAATGACACCGTAGCAGAGTAAATGTACCGATACCCTAGCAACATCATGAGGATACAACTGAATCACAGAAAACAACAACGCATGACAGATATCTTGCCCACCTTGCCCGACTCCTTTGTGCTACGAGCCAACGCGGTGGCGCTTAAACGCCGCCTCCACATCCGCAGCTGAGTACTCGAGCGAGACGCCGCTATTGGCGTAACATTGCGATATACGTTTGGCAAAGATTTCCGTGATCCTCAGTAGCTCCTCTTCGCACGCTTTCCAGACGCCAACCATCACCGTGCCAGGCGTAATACCGCTACGTTCGCCAGTACTGACCTCAGGGGCCTCCGTAAAGTGTTTTTCGACTCGCTTAAACAACACGTCCACATGTTTCCGAACGTCTTTGGAATCGAACTCCTTGACAACCTTCTTTAGTGCAGACCGGCTGTAGTTGCTATTGTTCGAGACTTCCGAAGGTGCCGTAGTCTTCAACAGTTGCTCAACCCCATCGAAATAATCCTGAAGGTGGTAAGGATGTGAAACAACCCCATCAGTCACAAGCAGAACATATACTGACAATAATCTTTGAGAATGGCCGTCTGAGGACGATTTTGACGTAGGCATTGACATTCTCTTCATAGACAGCCTCCGCTTGAGTAGAGAACACATTAACAGAGCCAATCTCTTGCTTCCTAATTTCAGCCACAAAGTAGTGCATGTTCTCTAGAGCATCATATATCATTTATGGTTACAACAGTTTGGACAGCAATCCGGCTTACCAATGAGAATCACGTGATAATTTAATTGTCCCTTGTCGTCGTCGTCTCCACTCATCTTGGCCATGTGTTTTAGTGAGTCGAACATTGTCTGCACAATTCTGTCGTATGCGCGGTCCACGCCTTGCCGAATTTCGAGCGTGTCTGTCCCTATAAGCTGATTCTCTACACGTCCAACATAGACCGGGAAGTATTTGATGAAGTGAGCCACGCCGTTACGTTTCTTGCTAGTTAGCTTCGTCTTCTCTATCGCATTGATTTGCTCCGTCTACATAAGCATCCTGGCTTTGTCGACGTCTCTACTCGTAGAGAGACTGTCACTTACAACGTGCCGTTCGAAGAGACCTTTCAGCCTTGTATGCTGTTTGTCTAAGAAGTTTACAAAAAATGCTTTCCCCAGTTCATCGGCGTCAGCCAAGGAACGTTCGAGAGCAGCCATAATGCCAATGGTCTGTCTGAAGCATAATAAGGACGCGTGGTGAAGGTCCCAGAGAAATTGAAGACGTACATGCTGTCCTTGGCTAGTGCCTTGTCAATCCATGACTTCATTTCAAGTGGTAGGAACCCGAAAATAAGATCCATGGCGCCGCGCACAAGTTTGTTCGTCTGAGGACTAAACCCGGCCGTGCGTGCGGCCTGCCGTCGGAAGTAGTTGTCCAAACCCATGTAATCCGCGAATGTGAGCGCCGCTTCATTGATCTGCAAGAAGTCAGCGATGAACTCTTCTTCACGGTATATCTGCCGAGAGATCTGTTCCAGAGCTTGGCCAAGAACCTGCTCCAAATAAGAGAAATACAGCGACGCGAAAAGAACAGAGAAATCGAACCTCCCGCGCGATCTCCCCGTCGGGTCCTTTCTCCTTGTCTTTACGGACATCCAGCGGTGATCGGGCTATAGTGCCGGCACGTCGCAAAGGTCCAGGCCCACGGGAGGTGGCGCCAGTTGGTGTAAGTGAAAAGCCTGGTGGCGTTAAGTAAATGGGAGAAAGAGAAAGAAGATAAATACGAACTGTTTTCTGGATCGTCATCTTGTACTCTCTTAATGGACCCACTATAACGGGAAAGGAGAGCTGACATCTGAGTGCTGTGTAGCTGGCTTGCTGCTGAGAAATAAGCCTTGAAAGAAAGCGATTCATTAGTTTACCAAGCACGCAGTGGAGTGTCATTGAGACCCATACAGCACACAACTTTCCGTAGATAACTTCATCCATCTCCTTCATATAGAGAATCAATCCTGCGTAACGATCAAGATAAACCTCTAGGTCTTTGTGACTCTTAATCGCCAATCTGCCAGATCCGCCGGACGTCACGAGTCCAGATGAATCTCCCAAAAGCAGTGTCGACTACATGGCAAGTCTGAGGTCTCGTGCAAAACATAGAGAATGGGGTGAATGGGCACACACCTGAGCGGAGAACATGATGTTTAAATAGTCGTACAGCCGTTTGCAGAACTGTGTGTTGTATGTTCGGTATTCCTCCAGACGTTCCATGGTAGCAGCCATGTCTGAGAAAGGGGTCACTACTATATACGGCACGAAGCTCAAAAATTCACCTCGATCCCGGCTCGCTTGTAACGCCTTGTACAGCTCAGTCGCAGCTTCTTCTAACCCCTGTATACCTTCCGCATCGCGTAGCGAGCCTTGTGCCAAGACTATCAGTGTGTCTTGTCTAATTTGCACAGTTTGCTGCAAACCGGGTATTCGTAAGCGGCGGACAAATATCAACGTAGACGCACAAGAAGCTGTCCAAGTTCATTGAGCAAGGCGCGCTGATTCTGTGTTTGTACTTGAAGACCTCGGTTTTGCGACTGAATAAACGATATGTCGTCGTTGACGGCCTGCGCAAGATCAGATTACACCCGATGTCGGAAGGCACGAACAGTTGACTTGCATTCAAGTGAATTTTGTAAGACGAGACAAGACTATCCATGTTGTCCAACTCGAGGATGGCCTCATCAAGGAACTTCAGGACTAGTGTCACGCGATCATCCGTCTCGATGAACGAATGAATGTTTGCCTGTGAAAGAAGCTGTTTTATCATTTCCATTACAGGCAATTATGGGATGAAGTACGTTTTCCAAGGCCACAAGCTCATCCAGTAACCGAGCTGCTATCTGGTCAACAGCTCCTTTGCTCCGCGTTCGACCCAAGATATCGTCACTAGCCCATTCATAGCCTTCTAACATCTCTTCGACATTGGTCATGATGTCTTGCGTACTCTCTTCTTCACCTTCAGAATCGGAGGCCCCAGAGCCGCGAAATATCAGACGATCGAGGGCAGACTGGTTAGCCGTGTCAAAAAAGGATATTCGAGCATTCTGATCTCTACGAAGCTGCGAGTTTTCTAGAGGCACGCTAGGACCGCGAGAGTGGGCCTTGGATTTGGCCTTTGAACGTGGTGATGATGCAGGAGACGGAGAATGGCGAGACTTGGAGGATGCGTGGAAGACCGCGCTTGCAGATCGATCAATCGGAGTAGTTGGCGACGACATATCAAAAGAGGGCCGCGAAGTAGAAACGCTGTCGGCGTCTGTGGAACCTATCATGTCAGATAACACCTCAGCGAGTGAGATGCGAGATGACTGTTGAGTCGAGGATATGCTAGGGATTGTCGACGCTAGCGAGGCTTGACTAGGTCGTATGGTACCAGATCGAACCGATGAGGAAGAAGATTGTAAGGGATGGCGAGGCCGAGCGGAGGGAATTGCTGGTGTGGTCATATCGGGAGGGGACGGAGGACGCAGCGGTGAAGGCCTTCGGGCGGTTGATGTGGTGCGGGCTACTGGAGTAGATGAATAATTAGTGAGGGTATCGTCATAGTCATAGTCCCTCTGATCCTGAGTCGGGATGTTCCGGAGCCGTCGGGGATCAGAGGATCGAGGGGTAGCGAGGGGGGGAGTAGGTGTTCGTGAATCACGGAAAGAGCTACTTTCAGCGAGGTATCTTGTAGCTACCAGTGAGGATAATGAGGGCTCGGTCACACGGACCGATGTGTGAGTATCGCACCTGAGCGTGTCTCGGTTTCGGGAAGCCCAATGACCTGTAGAGAGCCGTTGGAAACGGTCCGAAAGAGATCAACGAGTGAATGGAGGAACGCTAGTTGTTCATTCGGCTTCTCAGTCTTCCACCTGTACGTCCTCGCCAGAGTGATATTGAACGCCAAGGGCTGATAATGTGTCAGGATGCAACGAAGCGATATGATGAACATACAGCTCACGTTCACGACCTCAAGAGCTCGTAACTCGTGTAGCTTCCATGTCTTGCCGACGGAGAAGGTTCCATTAGAGTTCATTTTAGATTTGTGGATGAAACCATCGTCATTCTCGTTTCCTGGAGGTGACTATGGCTATACCATTCATACAAAAGCAATGGTTTGAGCGTACGAGCGAGTAGGATGTACCTCGGCTTGAGGTCTGCTTCCGGACCACCATCCTCCCAAATCTTGACGTGAGAAACGTAAGTCTCCTTGGAATCACCACTCGCATTTCGACGATTGAAGACAGACGATATAATTCTTTGCCGAATAGAGTCGCTATCCGCCATTCAAAGTAAAAAAAAACTGAGTTTTGAGGTAGAAGGGATGTGATTGATTGGTGCGAGGCTATACTAAGGTTATGGCGGGCCGGTTGGGACGTCTACGGATTGCCCCGTCGGCGAGGTACCGCAGACACCCGCTCCGCCTCTCCGTTTCGTAGTACTCTATATCTCCACCCCCTCCATTCTACTTCATCCCCGGTCAAGGCAAGGAGCCATATAGGGAATGCAAGGAGCTCTCGTACCACCCACGCTACCAGAAAACTCCACCGTTTCCACGACGGAAGCGAATGCCCAGCAAGCGACGCGTAAATATCTAGGTCAACCAAATGCCAAAGTAAAAAGTGTGCTGGAAGGAACAACTGGATTGGAATCCCTGTCAAGAATCTCAGGCTCATCGCTACAATGGCGCTGAGCATCACCGACTCGGTAAAGGGCTCCAGTAGTGTGGCAGTGAGGGACATGTGCCTCCTAATACGTATCCAACGCACGCGGCGTTGGACGTAATCTGAAAGACTCATGTCCTCCAAAGCATGGTACGCAATATCGCAAGAAAGGTCATGTCGTAGGTCCAGCTCGTGCCACAAAGCGAGGGCAATCGTGTTGTCTTCCGCGATGAAACGGCCAAAGGCCGCAAGCTCCCGATGTTGTCCATTGTCAGGGTATTGTTGTCGGGCGAACGGACTATCGAGGCGTTCGAGATCCGACCGTCGCAAAAGATTTGACTTGCCGATAACGCAAGAGTCCACTGCAGTCGCGTTGATGGCGATATACATTTTAGCGTGATTCGTATTCAAGAATGCCTCCTCAAGTTGAGTTCCGAAAGATAGTTGGCTCCGCTGTGGAATTACGAACGGGACGTGATGAACAAGTGCGATGCGTCGTCGAGGAGGATTACGGTCAGAAGAGGAAGGACCGCTTAATATGTTGACTGCCCGGGCCAATGTTCCAGGGGTCACGGCGATATTAGAGTCGAGTACCCAGATGATATCGTGAGCTGCCTCGGTGTAGGGACGTATCAGGTTGTTGACTTTGGGGTTGACACCAACTTGCTCGTCGCCTAAACCGCACGTGTGAAAATCGATTTTTTGTGCAACCATGTATGACAACACACCTATTATCACCCTCGCGTTGACGTTAGGGTACTTTGCAATTAGTTCATGCACGATAGGCAGCGCCTCGTCATCTTCGTCTGCGACTGATAATAAAATTTCGAAATTTGGATAATCTTGCTGGAATGAAGACTCGAGACTCTCCGAGAGGTTAGCATCTAAGCCTTTCAAAGGCCTCAAAATGGATACACCGGGGACAGAAGACGGTGGGGTAGAAGGGAGTGGGGAGCTCGAGCGACTTCTGTACCGTTTGCGACTTTCGACACGGCGAATTAGCTCACCATACTAAGAGCTACCAGAAACCTACTCACGCAGACCAACAGCCCAACAAGCCCACAGACCAAACGATACAATACCAAATCAGGCAGACTGTAGAGAGGCCAGCTTGTAACTGCCCTTGCGTCGGCCCGGGAACATTTGGATGTATCATGAATGGTTTTGAGGGACGAACAGTGGTTTACGTACACACCGCAACAAATAGTATGCATTTGTGCTGTCCGGTCCACTCGGCGATAAAAATAGATAAGGCTCTACACCTCAAACTACAGCCTGCAATGACTGGTCCTTGAATATTTAATATCCATCTATCTATGAGAGTAGTTTGCAACTTGAAAAGTAGCAAAATATGAAATGCTGGAGGTGGTAGAACGTTATCAGGAATGAGCATCCCAAATATGGGTTTGTCTCGGGCCTGTCACCTGCCGTCCCCATGCCGGGTCGGAGCTGGAACACGTAGCACAGCGTCCTTTTTGTGCCGTGAGTGAACCTGCCTAAGCACAACCCGCATGCTCAAAGCTGAGGGGAAGCTCTATGCTGCTGCACTCAGGATATCTTCAGGAAGCTATTTGGGGTATTGCATCTTGGAAATATGAGATAACTGAGGCAGCTGCAGCTGCAAATTGGTACAGTACATGCCCATTTTGCCTGGTGCCAGGGATGGGCCCATAAAATGTATCAGCCAACAAAACATGTGTCTTCTGACAGCCTCAATAATGAAGAGCACTGTTCAGATAACCTTTGTTGGCCATGTTCCTAATTCATAACTTGAAAGAAACCACCCCTGGCTATCATCATCATGAGGATGATGCCAACACTTGCAATACCAGTACCAGTGAGGATGTGACTTGTTGTTGTCTCATGACTGCTTCCAAGCTGGTTGTATTCCAATTATGCCTGTTTATTATTGAATGCACTATCTACTTCATTACTGTTTTGATGCTCTTCTTGTTACAAAGTCACCCCTCACTACCCTCAGGCACCCATTAGCGGAGAATGAAATCCTTGCTATGGTAAGCTGTGACTAAGTGTGACCGACGAGTGCATTTACAGACGAGTACCATAGTATGTCGGCGCTCCGTCAATATTAATTCGCCTAATTCGACTATTCACTATCTAATTCCCTCAGCCCGAATACCTCAACCGTGTTCCTCCAACCGTGTTCTACGAATTCTTCGAACCGTGACGTCGCTCCCTCCTTAACCTTATGAGCAACCCAAGCCACTGCCCCGATTGCACTCGGTTCGTTTCTACCTTTCACGGGTTTTCCAGGAACAAACGCTTCCGCCCGCACGGCTGGTGGGAGAAACAACTCACGCAAGTCAGCTGGGAGGCTATCAACATGCTTTCGTGATGCCTGTGTAGAAGTCATGGAACACCATGGGGCATCTTTCATAACATAGTTGAGTGAGCGATGACAGCCAACTGTATCGAGTACGCAAAACATGCCTGTCTCGAACATGATTCGCTGGAGGTCTATCGACTTTATCGCAGCGAGGTTTTCCTCACTCTTCAGAGAGCAACCATTGATACTTGTGAAAAAGAAAAATTGAACCAAGTAGAACATGTTACTTGGAGAACGAACCTGATATGGAATCCCATTTTAATCTTAGGAAGAATGTCCCGTTCAGTGGTGACCAAACCCAATATGTATGTCTCGAACACGCACATAATCTGTTGCGTCTTCAGCAGATCCTGTGAAACTGTGCACGACCCCACCCCGACCGCCAACCGCTCTTCCTCCATCCTCACCAAACCCTTCCTCGCGCAAAATTTGTACAAAATCTTGGTGTGCAGCACGGGAATGCAAAAATAAAGGGAGGTGGTATTTCTTCGCCAAGGCAAGCTGAGATCCTGACATAACATCAACAAGACAATGAACGATACTCTGAACACAAATTCGCGCGCACGGAAAGCCTTTTGTTGCATAGCTGCTGAAGCGAAGTGAATTCTATCATAATCCAGACCGCATTCTCCAATAGCCACGGCTCGCCCGGGACCGTTGAGGTTTGCTTTGACGAGTTCGTCTAGAGCTGTCAAGTAACGAGTGGGATCTTTCTCAAATTCTGCCGATCTTGTTGGGTGACACCCGACGGTCGCATATAGATCTATTATATTTCTTCCAATTTCTACTTGGGAAGGGACGGGGTGTCGGCACGTACTGCGCTCCTTTGCGAGGTTCAATGCTAGCTTGGACTCGCTCAGGCTCCCGCCAGTGATAATCATGGACATGACACCAGCCTGTTTGGCCCGCCCCTGCATATGGGTGAAATCATCTGCAGACCAGACTTAAATGTGAAGTTGCCACATGAGGGCGTCAACCGACCATCATGTTTCTTGCGGCCACGGTATTGCCCACGAAATACCGGATCCGTAAGATTGACTGTGAGCAAGAAGCGATCAAAACAGCAAGTCCGAGGGCGGTAGTGAAGGTAACGGGCAGACCTCCGATATCTGTCGGAAATCTAATTCATGCCGGACACCTCGGACGATGCAACGACGCGACGAACCTATAAACCTGAGACGGGCAGTTGTCCTGACAGGAGTGCTGGTGGTCACCGCGGACATGACTTGGCCGCGCTTCCTTGCTTGAAACCGACTGCGACTAGTTTAGGAGCTGTTTCACGGCCGGATCACGTAAACACTTGGCGTTTCGATCAACGCCGCCGCACCCATATGTCTCTTACACCAATGTCTCAACAATCATCCAGGCTCGGGCTCACTGCGCTTCAACACAAGAATGCTGACGATGTTGTCATCACCATGGCCATTCGCTCGCCACTGTGTAAAACGAAGAAGGGAGGATTCAAGGACATGCGGCAAGTCACTCGGTTCGTTTCCTGTCCGAACCCACGGTTGACGTGCCCGTGTTTACATATAGGAGCGATGAACTTCTAACTGAAATGTTCCGAGTAGGTTATTGTTCACATAGGCCCCTCGACACGGATAATTTATGTTCTTTCTCAGCAAGCAATCAAGCATAGTAAAGTTAAACCCGAAATTATCGACGATATTTGCGTTGGAACTGTCCTGCCCAAAGGGCCGACGTATGAGGCACGGACGGCGGCATTGGCTGCAGGGATTCCTGAAAGTGTACCTATTCAAACACTGAACCGTTTTTGCTCCTCCGGTCTTATGGCAGTTACAAACATCGCGAACGAGATTCGGGCGGGGCAGATTGACGTGGGACTAGCTGTTGGCGTAGAGTCCATGTCATGCAAGTCGGTGCCCGTGTCACCTGTGCGGAGGTGCTTTCGTGCTGATGTTCGTATCTCAGTCCAGATGTTGGCCCGGCGGGTGCCAGCGACGACATCAGGACCTGTGGACCTGCAAACGACGCATTACAGCCCATGGGCTGGACAAGCGAGAATGTCGCACACGAGTTCAACGTTTCACGGGAGGACATGGACGATTTTGCGGCAAGATCGTTTCAGCGTGCAGAGGCGGCCGACAGAGCAGGTTTCTTTGCGAAAGAGATAGTTCCCTTTACGTCTTATCAGAATGATCCCGTCACTGGTGCCCGCAAGAAGGTGATTGTGTCTAAGGATGACGGGATCCGTTATGGCACCACAAAGAGTACTCTGTCGAAGATCAAATCCGCCTTCCCTCAATGGCCCCCCGCCCAAACAACAGGGGGGAACGCGAGTCAAGTGACAGACGGTGCTGCCGCTGTGTTGCTGATGACGAGAAGAAAAGCGGAGGAATTGGGCCTTCGGATCCTGGCCAAGTATGTCAACGCAGCCGTCGCAGGTAAGTGTCGGGACGGGTAACTTATATTGAACGTTAACATTTGGGTAGGAGTATCTCCTCGTATCATGGGCATTGGGCCCGTTATGGCCATTTCAAAAGTACTAGCTAGGGTGGGTCTCACAAAGGAAGATGTGGATCTATTCGAGGTATGTCATGAATGGTTGCGGGGTGCGGTGTGACGATCGGGTAACAGATCAACGAAGCATTTGCTTCGATGTACGTCTACTGCGTGCGCAAGCTGGAGCTTGATCCCGAGAAGGTTAATGTAAATGGGGGAGCCATAGCGTTTGGCCATCCGTTAGATGAGTTCTTTATGCTATTACAGGGCAGGTTAACGAGCTGACAATGTCGGGGTTTACGAGCGACAGGTGCCAGGCAAATCGTGACAGGGCTGAGTGAGCTGGAGCGTCGAGGGGCCAAGGTGAGGTGGCATAATTGCCGAATGTTCCCGATATGACGCGATTATAAAAATTTCTCGAAGGTCCTCGTTACATCAATGTGTATCGGTACTGGAATGGGGGCAGCCGCGGTGTTCATCGGGGAATTCGATTTCCCGTTGTTATAATAGAACGTATGCATATGGCCAACTACTATAAATATAATAACTTTTTATATTATCAACCAGTCAGGTGGTCGGACGGTTCCGCGTTGCCGCGGCAGCCGACAAGCGGAAAAGTACGCC
>QFDW01001019.1:0-12940 GCA_003315895.1 Lactifluus rugatus | reverse complement strand
CGTGCGTTGTCCGCCGCTGCGCGGCTCGATGCGCGCGACAGCATCTCAGAGAGGTCGTATGCGTGCTGGTAATCCGCGAGCAAGCTGCGATTGAGGAACGCCGTTGGTGGTGGGTCGTTTGGGCGCGTTGGCGTAGGGAGGGTGTGTATGGCCTCGAGGATATCAAGTGCTCGTAAAGGTCCCTGTGGGAGCTCTGCGAGGTCATCGAAGAGTACAGTGAGGAGGATGTGGAATGCGTCGAGGAGGTCCACTTTCGTGTGCAGGAAGAGGAACTCCCAGTCGTCTGGAGAGCGCACAGGCGCGCCCGCGGTGGGGAGGTACAGACGGCCGTAGGAGCTGGCGGCTGCACCGAGTCCCGCGTCGTATGCATGGGCTAGGGAAAGCATCATGTCCCTGTTGTACGCGAAGGCGCGCAGAAGATCCCGTGGGCCGACGCGCAGGAGGCAGAGGATGGTGTGTGCGGCCTTGCGCAGGCCGTGGAGCCCGGTGTGGGCGTGGAGCAGGACGGAAGTGAAGGCTGGGAGTGCGGAATCTGTGGCGGAGGAGAGGAGGGAGCTGGAGGTGGAGAGGGCGTTGATGAATAGGGCGCGGAGGCGCGTAGGATGGGACGTATATACGATGCTGAGGTCAAGCAGGGTTATCAAGTCCAGCACACCCGTCGAGGCGAGACGCTCCGCAAGGAGGAGGGTGCAGGAACGAATAGTTCGGGCCTCGGTCGACTCGGGCTTTGATTTTGGCTTGCGGTCTACGTCCCATATTAGGCTGTCTAAGGCATTCTGTGCAAAGTCACGGGCGTAAGAGGAGATGAAGGCCACTGCTGCAGCAGAATCTAGCGCTTGTACTGGGAGTTGGAGGTTTTTCTGAATGGACAGAGATATTTTTTGATCGAGCTGGGCAAGCTGGGAGGGCGAGAGTTTAGAACGTGCTTGAGATGACGGGTATGGAGGTAAAGGTGCAACGATAGTCGTCGTCATTCTGTAATTTATTCTTTCTACTCAAAAACCGGGCAAAATCAGGATTGACACCACTTAGTTTCGTGAGACCCAATTCGCCTTTAGAGTTCTACCGCCGTGTGTAAGTTAGGCAGATGGTAAAAGCGGGCTTAGATAAGCTCAACACCCACGCCGATCAATAGATAGCACACGCTAATTGTTTCCTACTGTAGTAGTTCGCAGAGCTAATTCCAATGTGTGCAGGTTGACGGTACGAGTCACTTATCATGCAGACAATCGGCTCCGAAATTTGGCGCACAGTTATCATTTTTGTATGTACTTGTACGTTCACGCTCTGTATTCTAGCAAGGCAACGCCTTTCTTTAAATGCATCGCGACCTCTTCTTCCGCACAGTGCCGAGAAGCCAGAGTCCAGAGGTGTTAAGCCCCGTGGAGGCGGCATGCCCCATGGTAACTCCTAACCGCGTGTGGACCCAGGCATTCGGACAGATCCCAGTCTTATGCCTAGAGTCAGTCCCTGAGAAAGCGGCGGGTGAACAACAGGTCCCAGACAGAGCACACTTGGTTTCCTGTGAGACCTGAAGTGGTCAGCAGACATACGTGTGATAATTGACTCGACAGACACGGCGTCTAGAAAGCGCTTCGAGGCTCTGGAAGCATGGCCGGGTCCAGTTGATTGGGCCCTTAAGCGGCGGTTGTGGTTGTGGCTGTGGACCAAATAGCTGACAAAGAGTACAAATAGAGTGCGATGGGACAATCAACCCTAGCTTCATCCCCATCACCACCGTCTCTTTCTCTCCTACGCCGTTTAGCACTCATATCACCTAGTTCGTCCTTTTTTATTCATATTGATGCTATACAGTAACTGACAATATAACTCGTTCCTCATCTTTTCAATCATTTGCGCGCCCCTTGTCTCACCTGCTTTATATTTTCCCCTGCGATTTTGTTTGATCTCGCTCGTTCTTTGACGTTCCTGTTGCACGACAGTCTTTAGCAGCTCATTGTATCAATGGCCCTCAAGCGTATTAACAAGGTTTGTATCATATTCATATCTGGTCGAATGTCCGGCGCTCTTCCTTTCACTGCGGAGAGATGTTTCCGTCTGTACCTGGTGTTTAGATGCCCCGTTTGGTCTGTGATTTGCTCAGCTCGATTCTAATGTCTTTTCCCGTCAGGAATTGATCGATCTTGGCCGGGATCCCCCATCTTCCTGCTCTGCTGGACCTACTGGTGACAATATGTTCCAATGGCAAGCGACAATCATGGGCCCTGTAAGTTTGTCGGTCTTTATCCACTTGTCTTTTTAAATTACATGTCCCCTGTTTTTAGAGTGATTCTCCTTACGCTGGCGGTGTCTTTTTCCTTTCGATCACCTTCCCGACGGACTATCCCTTCAAGCCGCCGAAAGTCAGCTTCACTACCAAGATTTATCACCCCAACATCAACGCGAACGGGTCGATCTGTCTTGACATCTTGAGGGACCAATGGTCACCAGCGCTTACGATCTCTAAGGGTACGGTTTTCAGTCCGTTTCCGGTTGCTAGGCTGTCCTATCTGAACTATGCACCACCCTTTAGTGCTCTTGTCGATTTGTTCGATGTTAACGGACCCGAACCCCGATGATCCGCTTGTTCCCGACATTGCGCACTTGTACAAGACTGATCGTGCTCGATATGAAGCGACTGCACGGGAGTGGACAAGGAAGTACGTCCATTCATAGGCCCCTCTTAAGTCCATGAGCTCACGTCGTCGTCTGATCGAAGATATGCCATGTAATATGGTGGTGAACCGTCCTCACAATTTCCCCTGTATTCATGTTTTCGTTGTCACATCATGTTTTTGTTCCAGTACAGCCTCATTTTCCTCGTGACAATCAAATATTATAATGATATGCGTGAACGGGCCGTACCATAAAGATTTATGCCATTTTTTTCATGACCATTTGGGGTTTCTCTATTTTTGGAAGACTCATGCGCTATTGACCCACGTCGTGCGGGTACCGGCGAAGCGACCGGCTTGTTGGCTCGGAGAGACAAGTAGATACTACGTTATGAGCTACGCTATGATGAGGTCACAAGCTCTAATTACTAGATCTGTAGAAATCACAGTGTTCCAGCGGCCATATAACCCTATCGGCGAACCCCTGCTTCGGGAAAGGGCTTTGGCCACTGTTCTTCCGCTGTTTCATGATGCTTCACTCGGAAACTTCGGTATCTACGAAGCACAGTAGAGCGGTGTGCGCACTATACGTCACGTCAGGGTGTCAGCTTTGCGATCATTTGCTCATGGCACAGCCAGCCCCGTTTGCTAAATTTCTCTTTGCAATGTACTTGAGAGTATCGGAAAAGCTTTTTGGTCACTCAGAGCCCAGGCTTCGAGATAGGACAGGGGTTTGACACGTTGGTGGTCGATGTCGATGGACAGCGGCCTCGAGGTGTGAGGTCTGTGATATCTTGCGATAATCTGTGAAACACATTGCCTTGCGTATCCTGTACGCCCCTATGCCCTTACGATGAGCCCTCACAACGTCCAAAAATGCGTTTGAGCTCAGCTTGCTTTATCAACAACTAGGTACAACGCGACGGACGGCTATTCTGCGCTACGTGTTCGGGTTGAGACAAAAAGGGGGAATTACGAGTTCAGTGGGATGAAGAATCGTGTGTGTGTGAACCCGAAGCCCCGAAGCCCCAACACAATGCAGGCGATCGCGCCCAGGTGACTCATATCTAGAGCGTCTCGTGCATGTGTGTGCAACACGACTTTTTTTGCGAAACAAAAATTATTTTATTCATCGTGTTGCGGAGAACTTGAGCCGTGCTTTCTCTGTCCGGCGCAGTTCTTCGTCCTTCAACTTGGTATTCAGCGCCGTGTACATCTCCAGCGCGTACTTTTCCCCTTCCTATGGGCGGCGACGTGACTAATTTGAATTTGTGACTGAGGACTGTATTTACCTTTACCAATGACTCGATCTGGACGAGATTAATGTCCCCTGTACCGAGTAAGTGCATCCCGTGTAGTGCTGCTGGGGATCCTGCGAGAAAGGAGTATATCAGGACCAGACGCAAGGGTAAGGCAGCCTCCTCTTGGGCTGTGGCGTCCAAGAAATGCACGCCCGGAAACTTGTCGAGATCAAGTTGTTAGAAGCCGAAGAGGGATAGGATACAGAAGGACGGTACCAAGTTGAGAGTGACGCTCACGGGCCAGGCGCCTCGTCCGCCTAGCGCAGCTCCCTCGTCCCAGTAATCTTCGAGTTCAAAGTCTGCTGCTAGAGCCTTTGATGGTCTTGTATCGAGGCCGCTTTTCCGTTCAGAGTCGACATCCATGTCACCTTCATCTTTCCTCTTATCGGGGCGATATTCGACGGCCCTAGTCCTGGGCACGCGAGTATCGTAAAGAGCGGCTCGTGCAGCCATGAAAAGTGCATCGTATACGTTTCCCGCGTCAGAAAGTACCATGAGGTCGAGCGTCAGGAGCCAGGCTTTTCGACCAGGAATGATACCAAGGTTTGGTGGCCGCAGCGAAGCGTGCGAGAGAACGTCGTTTAAAATCGTGCTGTAATCGTGCTGAAGATCGTCCAGTGCAGCTGCTGAGAGATGTGAATACGCTGCCGGCGAACTTTTCTTTCGCGCCCCTTCAGTCTCAGCCAAATGAAACAGAAAGGGTGAAGACGACGCACCAAGACACAACGCACGCGATCCTGCCACCCTCTACACCACCACTATGGCCACCACCGAGTCCTATATCTTCCACTTCGAGTTTTGCAGCGGCGAGCACCTCGGTGCCACCCGTCCCCCCGTCGGATGACCGACCGAGATTGAGATGGGCACTACCATTTGCGATCGGAGCGATCCCGGTTTGTAAGGTGACAGGACGGAACTGATAAAGGGAACGGCCATCCCCGCGAAGCGGGTTTGGGGCTTGTAGAGATGTCTGGATGTAAGATTTTTCAGATTTTGAGAGGGCCTTGAACGTCATGAATCGAACGCTAGTATCAACACGTGAGTTACTTGCCCCAGTCACGCAAGGCGACGCGTCAGTCGAATATCGATGCCGTCTGATACACGCGAGACCAATCATCTCCGTTACAGACCCGTGGCTTTGGGATAACTTACAGATATCGCTAAGATACTATACTGTGAATGCTTGTACTCTAGACGGCAGTGATTCTTCTACAGAGACAGGGCTGCATTCGGGTTGTTATTTCCAGAGCCCCTGTCGTTATCTCTCATCGAGAGGGCATCAGCATCAGAAGTGCTTCTTTATCTTCACACTACGAAGGACAGTCAGGTGTTCCTTGTAGTTAGTTATCACGATGATAGCTTGCCCAGCTAACAAGCGGGCGTTTGTCAGGTTTCCTTTTCAGGAGTCCAGAGACGACCAAGAGGCGGAACTCGGCACTACGCGCGGTTCTCAGTAAGCCACCACTCCTGTTCTTCCTCATACGCACGCAAAATGATTCAAATATGTAGGGCTGAAGATGGGGAGGTATTCCAGGTATGCAAGTCCTAGATAACAGACTGCATCGCTGACCGGATGACTAGACCAGTGCCACTCTTTGGGATATTGAGAGGTAAGCCAAAGCACTTAGTATCTTGTTTATATCAACTGAGCATCCTTGCAGGTTGGGAAGCCTCGAGGCATTTCTACACAAAGAGATAGGGATCGATGAGGGTGCCGTATTGGCGTATCTTTCGGACGGACGAAGATTGAGAACGGACAATGTGCGGGACCTCGTAGGGGCACAAGACCAGGTGCGTTTACATCCCACTTCGGAATACCCTGCTTTTCCCGTGTCTCTGCGTTTCTGACCACAAAATAAGTCAATCTTTGTGTTCAACAAATACTATCTGGATGAAGACTTTGACGAGGTGATGAGGCGCCTTCGTCTACGACCTCCATTGCAACCACCAATTGAAGGTACGCGCCTCAGTCTATGCACCTGAAACACGCGTAACCGTTCGAAAGAAACGATCGCCGCCACGCCGCCATTTAAGCCGTCGCAATTAGGTGCTTCCTACCACAGAGCGGCTCAGGCACACCAACAATCACTCATTCGCACGTTGGATTCACTGCGGTGTCAACAGTCTGCTTTACGGATTGCGTCGACGGCTCTCGACCTTAATGTGCTTAACGTCGCTGATGTGTTTGATGGCGTCGCTGCAGGTGCACATCGCGAATTGGACAAGCAAACTACGCTCATTGACAGCGTCGACGCCGACCTAGAAATGGCTTCGCGCGTCCAGATTCACCGCGAGTTCATGTCATCTGCAGTACAACGAGCCATAGACGCAGGCAGCCGTGCACGTACGCTTGGGGATTATGTCTCTAACGAGAAGATGCGCCAGGTAGCGGATGCGTGCCGGAGGACTCATGGTCAGTCGCTTGAACGTTTTGAATGTGCGTGTGTTTATGTCAGTAAAGATGATTTACAAGAACGCTTCCACCACATCGAGACGAAAATGAAGAATCTTGGGGAGGGTGCGGCTGAGGTGAGATCAAGTCTTTCTGATACGAGGTGTGTCGCATTTTGGTCGTTCGCTCGACCTTCTCAAGCTTTAGCAGGCTTTTGGATGAAGCCGAGGCACTAGATCAACTATCTCGTGAATTGCACGCCAAAGTTTCGGATGTTGTATCCACCCTCCACAGTGATCTTCGGTTTCCCACCTCACTCATATCGTTTACTCATCGCTGCCTAGGTCCTGTCGCCAATGTCGAGACCGTCTTAAATGGTAGATGAGTTCCCAATGCCGTTTAGACAACTTTTAACTCTTTTTTCCAGACCTCCGACAGTCGGATATATCCATGAGGAATGCCCTATCATCCGTCACGGAGTTAAAGGTACATTCTAGCAGTCTGCATAGTATTGCTACTTATGCCAACCAAGAACACGTTCACGGAGCACAGCCTACGCTCTCTTCGACGAATCAGCTCTCTGAATAATGACTTGGTCGCGCTTCCAGCCGATTTGACAGCGTTACAATCTAGTTTCAGGACCAAGAACACGTTCCCTCATATTCAGCGACTGCACAACCTCACATATGCTTACGGCGCCACAGTCATCGAGATTGTTCGTCGGAAGGAATTTGGTGCGTAGTGGCGATACTCTTTATTGCATTGGAAATAGCCCGCTCAATAACATTTATATAGCACGATTTTTCTACAAAAGATGTCAGGTCATCTTGGAAGTGATGGCGAAGCTTTCGTATGTACCCTATTCGTTCGCATACGTACCAGCTCACATTTTGTTAAGGGCTGCCGAGCGCAAACGCCGCCAGGTGTACCGTGGTGAAGTGCATGGTCAGCTTCCTTTTGATCCCAAGGGTATGGACGATGCAGTTCCCTCAATCGACTTTTCCCCTTCCGGGGGCAAGGATGTCGATAGTCCCTATACGTTAGAGCGGACCGATATTACCAGTACGTTCTGAAGTCGTGAGGAGCACACGTTTGACTAGAGTGACCCTCAATCAATAGATCTGCTGCACGCCCTGGAAGACTTGGAGAGGTATGCTCAGTCACTCGAAGACAATGAGATGGCACTAGCCAACATTCGAGAGACGCGCACGGGCCTTCAGAGGTTGGTCAACAAGATGGACGCCCTCGAGTCGGGCTTTGACAGAATTGCAGAGCGATCATGTATGTTATTGACGCTGCTTCCTTTCATGTTTATGACTCAGTTGACTGTTATACTTAGTGCTCTCATCGTCACGACTGGCTCTATCACGGCGGCGCTGTGGGTAGGCTCTTTGAGTCTTGAGGGTTAGCCGGACTGACATTATTTCCTGTGAGTAGTATCCGATGCAGATGAACAAGCTTTTCAAGAACTCGCCGAGAATTTGCGCGATCTTGAAGAGAAGAAGGCTGACAGCGAGGCATTGTTCGATGAAGAGCGTCGCTCCTTGAAGGCCGAGATCGCAATTCTTAAGGAGCAGATTAAAATCCCTAACAGTGAGCATGAACAAGTAGAGCGACTCGAGCGGGAGTTGCAGCAAGCTCGTGCACAAATAGAGGCTGAGGCTACAACGCGTCGTATTCTGGAAGATCGGCACAGGGACCTGCTGTCAGATATCGAACGACAACGACAAGAACTCAGTGACGCGCTCGCGGAGGCGACGAACCAAACTAAAGCTGCGGAGGTTCTTCGGCAGCAGTTGTCCCAAGCTCATGACGAAGCAGAAGAGATCAGGGCCCTGGAGGAGCGAAACACTGCAAAGATCGCGAAGCTTCTCGAGGACCAGGACGAAACCCTTCGAAATCTCGAACAGGCGCGGGCTCGAGGGGAAAACCTAGAAGCCCAGGTCGACACAATGTGCAACGAGCGAGCCGAGATGAAACATGCCCTGGAGGAAGCTAGTGACGAGAAGGATAGGCTCTTACGGGCTCAGGCGAGCGAACACGACCGGCAGCTACGAGATTATGTTGCTGAGGCAGATGGAGATCGAGCTGTGCTAGAGCATCAATTCTTCGAGCTACGAGCGGAGTTGGAGGATTTGGAGCGTCAGCTCAAGGAGGCTGTAGTCCAGGCTGAATTGAAGGAAGTCGATGCCACGAACCTTCGGGAGGAACTCCAGCGCGTCGAGCGTGAGGCGCGGGATGCGCGACATGTTGAGAATGTGCTTCGAGAGGATATTCGGGCTGGCCGCATCTCGCAGTCCGAATTCGAGCACAAGGTGGAGGAGTCCGAACGCCTCATCGCACAGCTCTTGGAGACTTCCATTGCGTACCGCACGGCTCATTTCAAAGCATTGACGCTCGCTCAGGCGGCCATCTCCCACCCCTCTGTGTCCAAGTCGATCGGACAACTCGCAGACTCTCACACGTTCACCCCAAACGCCAAGCACGGGTCCTCAATACCACTAGACGAACCATTCCCCGTTGATCCCTCCGATCCTGCTGGAGCTGTGGAAATCCTACGTTCTTTCGACCATGACCATTTTCTAGAGGTGATAACAAAAACGGGCTCTACTATTCGCAAGTGGCAGAAGCAATGCAAGGAGTACCGCGAACGTGCAAAGGGAAAGATCTCCTTCCGGAACTTTGCCAAGGGTGACCTCGCACTTTTCCTACCGACGCGCAACTCAATATCGAAGCCCTGGGCCGCGTTTAACGGTAAGTGGGATACTTTTTTCTGTTCTTTTTACATTCCAGACAGACTATAGGAAAATGTCTGAATCAGTTCTCTGTTTTGGAGCTGTGCGTAAATGTTGTATTGACTTTGACCCCTATTAGTCTCGTTCCCACACTATTTCCTCCAAGCGACTGGACACCTCGCAGAGCAACTCAAGACACGAGAGTGGATAGTTGCTAGAATCACATCTATAACCGAGTGGGTGGTTGACCCCAAGGTCCGTTGGTTGAAATGATGATCGCAAAGGCAATCTGTTGACCTTGTTTCCTGCAGGACCCCAGCAGTAATCCATATGGCCTTGGAGAAGGAGTGAAGTATTACATGTTGGAGGTCGAGGACTGGACTCAGCCAGGTTCATCGAAGCGTCGGCAAACTTCCAAAAAGATTTTGTCGGTTACCGAGCCCCGAGAGGAACCTCCCGTCCCGTTGTCTGCACTGCCAGAGAACGAAGTGGAAGAGGAGTCTTTCCATCCAACTCGCGCACCTAATTCTCGCCACTTCTCCGCACGCACAGGGTCGAACTCGACGACGCCAGTAGCAGGTCCATCCTCTCTCTCCCGACTTTTAGCTCAGGCCTCAGCAACCTCTGAGGTACCGCAGCCCGAACCAACTCAGCTCACGCCAGTCGTAACAGCGCCTTCTCCTAAACGGACACCCTCACCACCACCTGCCCCGGTCTCGTCTTCCCCCACTTCATCTTTGCCTGCGACTGTAGCACCCGGACGGCAACACCCGCCCAATCCGTCCTCGCCGCTGCGTCCAGGCTCTCGGGCCTCACGGCTATCGACATCATCCCGCTTTTCAGCACCACGACTCCCAGCATTCGGCGGTGCAGGTGGAAGCGCGCCTAAAGCAGTTCCGACCACCGCTATCACCGCTTCACCTGCTCTAGACGAGCCAGGTACTGGCGTATTCGGATCTATTCCAATGACAGCGCCTCTGCCTACAGACTCTGCAAGTGAGGGGATGGCAAGTCTCCTAGCGCGGCGGCGGACAACGTCGTTTCATGTCCCGGCCTCCGGCTCGCCACTCGCCGTCCCTGCGCCGCGACAGACAGCTGGCCCCACGGGCGCGTTTGCTAGCCTCGCTAACTGGAGTACGTCTCTACGCCGCCGCAAGACCGACGTGGCGTCCTCCGGGTCCCCGGCACCCGTGCGAACCGTGGCCAAACAAGATGCTGCACCCGGGAAGAGCGATGCACTGCAGATACTACAGCAATTCTAGGATAGCCAGTCGCCCTTTTCTCGTGAACTAGAGCACATGCGAGCCCGGGCCACATGCAGTCACAGATGCGAATTGAGGTGTGAAAGCATTTTGTGCTGCACTGCTCCTGCGTTAGGAATGAATCGACGGAGATGAGAGGTATTCTATGTGCCGTTGGTTGGCTCCTAGATACAGTACGATATACTGTCATGACGTCGTCTTCAGTAGCAGGAATGTACCTCGTGAAGATGCGATGAGCAATGTGGTTGATTTGTCACCAGAAGAGAGCGTGTCGTTATGAGCCTACCCCATGACCGGTTTTTTGCGAGTAGGTGGCAATGTCCGCTGACGACAAGAACGGGAGAAAGTCCCATGGAGCAGAAGAACCATCGCATATGTATTATAACTCTGACTGCGTGTAACGGAGAACGGAGCGGGCAGTGTAGACAGTTACGGCCCGGAAGAGGATGCTCCGAGTCTTCCGTGTCTATGGCAATATGCCCATGTCAGTAATAATGACTCGGAGCGACCGTTTCTCCCTTACCACCACACCAACATTGGAACTCTTTAGTTGACATCGGGTTATGTTATATATACAGTAGGCAGGAACTTCTTGTTACTTGTACCTGCCTGGTTGTTTCCCGTAATGATCCGACAATAGCTCAACACAACTCGTCAACCGACATGCTCATTCGATTCTCATTCCCGAACACATCAGACGAGTATACTTTCTTCTTTCTTATCGTCCCGACACAGTTTTCTGCAGCTTTGCGTTCACGGTCCCTAGCCAATTCAAATACCGTATTCGATCTATGTCAAGAGTTCTATCCTGTTCAGCTCCACGATCTTATGACGATCTCGTGCAGAGGCTCGTCAGCTTATTGTATAGCAACTCGTTCTCGGAAGTCCAAGGGACTCTCCCTTCGAAGAGACAACTGCGCTCTTCGATGTTGAGGAGGACAAATCTCACATCGCACCATGCTGCAAATAGGCCTCGTAGCTGTTGAAGGGAAAGAGCGGAAGAAGTACCTCGAGAGGGTACAAGTACGCTACAGATACCCTCTGTTCCGCGTAGATTTTATCTTATTCATGAAACAGATCTCCCAGGGGAGAAAACAGAGGGCTCAGCCTAAGTCGGAGACGAAAGGTGGAAGTACCAGGCTTGTGAAGTGTCCGAGAGGTAGTGGATAGAACTGATATCCATGCCGGTCATTGAGGAGAGAATTTTCTGCCTCAAAATATTCCAACGCAAAGTAGCACAGTCGACCATTGAATGACATTGGAGATAAGAATGGGAAAGCAAGAGATGTCGTATGCACAACGCGCGTAGCGGTAGCCTAATAACTGAAGGGACTGGAGGGACCCTATACTGCTGAGTGCTAAGAATGCTTAGGGACAAGTTGGGGAGCTTTGCGAACACATCACATGTATACGACGTTGTAACTCACAGAAAAATACAAGAATTACGATGAAAATTGGCCCCGCTCCTTTGTTCTCTCCATGGCTATCAGGGTTTGCGGTCAGTATGATGGGGGAAACTGGAGGGAATGTTTGCGAGGAACGCACGATTGTAATGTAAGAGCTTTTCGATGAGATCAACATGTGTGAGAACCATGCGCCTGCAGCAGTACCTTTTGAGTTGCAGTTCATCGAGGGCATCGCTTGAAAAGGAGGTGAGTAAGAGAAACGTCGCGAACGCCGAGTTGGCGACGGACCCTTCACTCATGTCTTTTGCAAGGAGCTCAAGATAGGCGTTCCATTTATCACCAATAACCTTCCCACATGAGAAACAACGGACTGGAATGATCTGAAAAAGTCGTAAACTAGGCTGAATAACCATCCTTCGTGGGTTTTATAACGAACCATTATGACCGTCGACGAAACTGGAAGATGGTCAATCAGGTCAAAGTTGAACACTTGTGATTATGTAACACGAATCCGCCACTTAAGCTTAAGCCTCGATAGCTCGATCCCTCGATCCTCGATGAATCACTCACGGTCGAGGGTTGGCAGTTCATTCGAGTCGTATGAACGCAAATCCTACGCTTCTAATACGGTGCGAAGAGCGTGAAGAGCAATTGTGAAAAGTTTCGAATAATAAATAAGGTCACTGCCCCCATCTTCTGTTGTACGTCAAGACTCTTTACTGCTGACCGACATGGATAGCCGATTTAAGTTCAGTGGAACCGACTACCCTAGCCGTATTGATGTGTGATTCTCTTGAGAGCACTAGGGGTAAAAAGACTTGGTGGTAGAAGAAACAGCACTGTTGGCCCAGTGCCTATGATGACAGTGGATGTCATCCATCAGATCCAGACTCCGAAGCGGGCATAAGGCGGGTCCAGGCATTGACCCTACAGAGCGTTCCAAGGGGAAGGAAAGAGGCCCTTCCCTCAACCCAAGTCGAGTGCATATGGGGTGAGGCGAGCGCGTGTGGAAGCGCAGTCTTCTTGATCTAGTGCTGCTACTAGTAGCGAACAGCGGCGGCATGGTGTGATGCGGTGACGATAGCCTGCTTGAACTTTGGAAACCTACAGTTCATGTGAAGGCAACTCAGAGCAAGAACAGACGAACTTGCAGGACGTGAGCCAACAGCATTACTTCTTATTGGATTTCGGCCAAAAGTCTAATATAGATATCATAAATTAAGAAACAT
>QFDW01001012.1:0-10649 GCA_003315895.1 Lactifluus rugatus | reverse complement strand
TGGTGCTATGAAGGGCTTCGCAACGCAGGGCCTCGATTCGAGAAATCACGACCCGCTGCGTGATTTGCGACAGGAACTTTTCAATAAAGGGCGGTAAGCAATCGATTCCCATTCTACCATTTCTCCCTTGTGTGTAACCTGGTTAACGTCTCCATCGCGCCAAACAGGGATCACGCGGGGGTTCCACGCCGTTCCCGGAATGAGGGACATGTTTGGCCGCAAGATGAAGTTAATGCGGTTTGTGACGGAGTACATGTGTGATTCACCATCATGATTGAGCTGATCACCTGCCAACATCATGGTGTGCAAGTCAAACGGACGGAGGTGACTTGTGACGGAGTCTGCATGGCCAACTGAGATCGATCAATGTCCAATCGATCTCCTATTGTAGTGACAGGCTACTATTTCGTATTAGGAAATACGCGGAGCTCTCTTAGCTAAGTGTATTTTTACTTAAAATTGTATGACATTTATTATAAGTAACTTGGGATCAATTTATATTGAGGTCAACTTGCACACTAATTAATCCCTCGTGGATTACAGTACAAGCAGACTCAGTTCACCTGCTCTTGCGATGTTCACACTGTAAGATCCAAAGTGGTGGGAATCCTGCCAAAAAAAGGCAATTGTGTTTCATTTCCCACCAATAAATGGTGATTTTGTGTTCAGTCGATTTTTGGAGGGTGGCTGAAGGTGGGGAAAATCATCCACTTAGTGGATGATTTTCCTCCCATCTACATGGCAGGTGGTGGGATTGTTTCACTTTCCCACCAATTTCCGCCATCTAAAAATGGCTAAAAAGGATGAGAGACTGGTGGAATTTCCACCATTTTGGATCTTATAGTGTCAGTGTGAGCTAATGTCCGGAAACCGACTCGGAGGCGTCAGGCACGTGTGCAAGTGCGGCCATAGTTACTGATTGTTTTGCTTGTAGCAACGTAGCAACGATACACCATCCGCTCAGGGGTATGAGCGCCCACCTGCGGCGTTGCGGTGAAGTGTTGAAATGGCCCCAATAGAGTGGCGTGATTCGCTACTGGTACTAGTAACTTAGGTACGTGTGAGACGTCCTCTTCAATTGGATGTCCGAGTCCTCCATCATGATGCAGATACAGTCGACTCCCTCTTAACCCTCGGGAGTCATCCCAGGCTATGGGTTTTGAGGGAGTATGGGTTTTAAGGGAGGTTGTAAGCCGGTGGAGTAGAGTTGAGGGAAATCCTATGGGTTATGAGGGGTTATGGGTTTTGAGAGATATGGTATAGGGTCAGCATCGTGGCTGCCCCGGTAATCTCGCTTTGTGCCACCTCGGCCACGCTCCCTTTACGCCTCAGGCTCGATTGATTACACTTTGTCCGCACAATGGGTTAGGAGGGAGTTGACTGTATATCACGTTCTTCACAGTCCATGGATTACCGGTCAAACATTTTCACAGGGCTACAAGTAGTAACTTAGGGGTTCCGACTCGGACACATCCGTGGAAGTATCACAAAGTCAAAGCTCGGCAAGGAAGGTCTATAGTACTATGGCCTTGACACACGTCGCGTCTGCAGGCTTTGGCACTGGCCCACGCCCTTTGTCTATTCTCAATCGCCTCCAACATCCACTGGCAGAACTCAGCCTTCAATGTCTCAAACCCGCGCACCGCCCATAACGCCTTTGTTCAGTTGCTGGTCTCAACACAGCTTTTACTAGACAATGTACCCTGCATTGTGAAGTACTCAGGCTTTAGTCTACCATCATGATCACTTTTACTCCATCATGATGTACTTACAGTAACCCCTGAATGCTGCCCCTCGCTTCCAAAGCTTCTTCGTGATCTCTAAGAGCGCTCACTGTGATTCGCGAAGGCATCTAGCAACTCTAAGCGAGTTCTTTGTGACCAAAACGGCCTTTTTCCGCCTCGTTCAACTTACAGCTTTGCTTGAGATGATATTTGTACCCTCCCAACACACATCTACGGTCCCAATATGATCATATACAAACACACTCCAGTGAAGGGAATTAGAAATAAAACCACCAGTCCGTCTCGGTCCTATTGCTGAGTGGCAGAAGGCTTTTGTCGTGAACTTTTAGTCTGAGACTCTGAGGCCACTAGAGATTTCCGCATTTCAGAGATCACACAGAAGGCCTTTTTAACAAGGGCAAGTGAGAAGACAATCACCGGTCGGGAGGCCGGGTTGGACAGACATGAGTGGCACATGAAGTGAAGGCAGTAGTGAGATCCACAGAATGAGGTGCATAACAGTGTATTAGTATAACAAAACCGGGTGAGGGTGCTGTAACAATAGCGTGGCATGTAATTGTGGCAGTCTATCCTTAAAGGAAGTAAACTGTCTTCGACGTCAAGTGAGGATATGGGGTTCAAAGGTGAAATAGTGGGGATAGTGGATATGGAATGAACAAGTCATCGGTCTGGAATGGCACCCTTCCGCGAGAGGATGTATCCAACAGTGCGAACAAGTTGTCTTGCCTGTACAACCGAGCGAAATATTATATTTGATTTTTTTGACGTTATCGCGGACCGTAACTTGGTGCTGCTCAAGGATCCTCTGATGGACGTGAATTGCATAATGACTTGTTCGATACGAGGCCGATTTGCTGGATCTTCACGGGTCATTTGATCCACCAAATCCTCCATAAACTCGAAGCCGTGGTATTTCTAGAATTACATGAGGTTGATGCTAGATCTTCCGAGTCTGATCTGATCACGTACCGTTATGAACTCATCGCGTACCAAGTTCCCAAGGTAATAAATGTCTGTATGGAATGGATTGCACGGCCTTTCCGACCGGTGTTCAGGTGCTGACTTATCCCCGCCGCGTAACGGCTCGTCTACGGCGTTCCGCGTAGTGTATTGGCGAGACAAACCGAAGTCGATGAGAACGTATCGGGAAGGACGTTCAGTCCTAGTATAGGACGTCGCTTTGCCCTTAAAATCCTTCTTTCGGCCCATCTGGACTGGATGGAATCCATTCGGGTACATTCCAGACGGGTCGAGCATTATGTTATTCTCCGTGCAATCTCTTAATAGACTGTCAGATCATACTGAGAGAATGAAAGAATAGCTCATACCGATGAGCCACATTACGTTGATGCAAGAATTGGATTCCCTAAGCGACTAATAGTTGAGTAATAGCATGACGCGCACTACGTAACTTTTGGGTCACCTCGCATAGCTGGGTAAAGAAGGCGGCAAACTCCCCAAAGGTTTGAAATCGAGGACGGTTAAAAGGACGCAGAAGTGGGAACACCATCAAATTATGATGTTCTGGGACTGCCAATTGAACGACGTCCAGAAGTGGTACACAATGGTTCTGAGGCTCCCGGGAAATCTCTGGCAAGGAGAATCGCCCAGTGATCTTGAGTTCATGGGGCCCGTCATCAGGCAATACCCTCTTGAGCATGACTGGGAGACCATCTCGTATGCGCACGGCATCCATCACTGCTCGCGACTTCGAGAAGCCTTTGAGCCAGGAAACCGAGGGACATGCTTAGTAAGACAAATCTTACAATTGTAGCTTGGCCATCCTCGACTGTATAGAAGTCTTTCTTTGACTTGATCCAGGATGGTTCCCAACGAGGGTCGTATCGAGGACGAAGTTTGTACCCATGTGCTGCAATGTCATCATAGCGGTCTCGCCACCACTCCTCGCTCTTTACCAGTGTGCCTATTTGTCTTGTGCTAGAGCCGTGATGAGCTACATTCGTCTCTGTCAAACGCGGTGGCATGCGTATCGTTCCAGGTAATAGTAGGGTAAACAGCAGGAAGTACAAGGTAAGGAGACTTCAGTAGCAACATGCCGCATTGTGAACGGCTGAAGTATATGACAAGGCGCTTCATGATTGATGCCATAGTGTGGCCCTCGCGGAACGCAGATGGCACTTGCAGAGTGTCGTGCCAGTGACTAAAAGGTGAACCGGTGAACACGCATTGGAAACTCGGCAGTTGAGGTGACCTACTAGTACTAGTAAATGTTTGGTAATGCCTATATGACAAAATCACAACTAAAACATGCACAACTTGAAGATCACGCAAAACGAGGTGCTGCACGATAACAGTGTGGCTGCCGGGTGTTTTACGGCCATGCCCGGGGGGCAGGTCCGAGTCCGTCCAGCTCGCAAGTCGGAGGTCCGAGTTTAGTCGGCACTTGCCTCAGGCTAGCCTGAGTGTGAACAACCTGAAGATGCCGCTATTGCATCCATGCCACGCCGTGTTTCTCGGTTTTGTGTCTACTGATTGTACTAGTCAACCGCATACTTGAATTTCTGGACGTCGTAGAGTAAAGGTGTTTCCGAGCTGCCGCGTTTCAGTTTGCACCACGTTGCTAGACTGACACGATGCGTAGTGTTTGTACAATTGTGATACTATTACCGGTTAGCCTCAGGCCCGTACAATGACTCGGAGATGCTGATCGGATCGTCCCCGTGGTTGTGAGGAATGCTAGGTATTAACCCTCTAGAGGATAGTACCGCCTAGCATCGTTTGTACTAGAACATCAGAGTGCGAATGCCAGTGTGTGCTACCGTGACAAAGAAGAGCCATCAAGGGGTTTGTTCATTCAAGACCGTGACGGGTTGGAGAACATGTCCATTGTTCACAGCACTACCCTGTTACCCTGTGTGTGTGAGACACTTCGCGTTCCTCCCACTCCCAAATTGCAAAGTCCTAGGCTTCTCTTACATAGTCACGGTTTTTGTCCTGGCCCTTGCCAGTGCTTCTCTTGCAAGCGTCAAGTCTCAGGGTGCTGAAATACCCTATCAATCGACAGTGCATACCTGAACTCAATGATGTGCCGCTTTACTGTTCCACTTCTAACCCGCATCACTAACATGGTTTCAATGAGAATCTTGAGCGTCCAGATCAAGCCTTACCAGGATATTTGTTCATACAGTTGTTATTCATCAGCGCACTCGGTACATACGCATCCTACTGTCTAGTTTAGTGTCACACGGGGCTATGCAATCCAAGTACGACATATCCGTGATTGGACGTCCATTTGAGCACGGAACTTACGCGGAAAACGGCGGCGCAACCCCTTCGTCAGTCCGAGCACCACTTACGGCACCACGTCGTCACGCGCCACTTGGAGACGACGTCCTGGATTAACCACCTCGTGCATTAACCCAGAAGGCTTATTAATCAATCAACGCCTGGCTTGTCACAGAAAGCGCTGCACAGCCTTGCTCCATATGTCCAACCTCGCGAGTGCTCGTTCGACTTTTCAAGAATCTGGCGTTCGATACTAGCAGTTCTAAGGAACGTGTTGCCCATGAGGATGTCTAACGAATTTTTTCAAATTGGTGACTACCACTCGTGTGCATTTGGAAATGCATGCCAGTGACAATGTATCCTTGGGCGCGGGTTTCTTGCTCCATTTATTCACCCCAATTCACAGAGACCTCATCTCAGGATAGTCCGGAAAAGAAGCGCACATAGCTAGCTATTCAATTAAGAATGGTCTTCAGTATTCCAAGTCCAACAGTCGCAAGACCGGCATTCTTAGCTCAGCGCAGACCAGTGTGGCCCGTTCAGACAGAAACATGTCCTGCGAGGTTTGCATGATCTCCTTAATCGTTGTGTTGAGTCGGCCAAATATCAGAAAGCCTCCCGCGCTGATCTGTGGGTGAAGACCAGGGCCATTATTGGCAAAGCGTTCAAAATTATCTGGATTACTCTAGTCAGCTACTCGATCAAGGACAGATTAGAGACCGAGATTGCAGCATGGCAAGGGGGTGCTGATCGTCTATCATATCACGTACTAGTACCTGAATCCACAAGCGTTGATAGTCGTAATTGAAAGCGCTGGGGGAGTCATGATACAGAGGAAAGAAAGTTCGTGATCTTTAAAAATCCAGCTCTAGTTGAGTCCTGCTTCATAGGAAGCAAAGGATACTGAGTAGTACGGCCTCCTGAGGGGTGCTGGTCCGAGGAGGAGAGTGCCGTCAAGACAGGGATGTGCGGCCCTAACCCGGGCCCGGCTAGTGCCGCGCTGCGGCGAACCCCCTGCACCCGTGACAACGCGGTTCTTTCGACGACGACTCTCCAATATTACCTTCATCACCCCTTGACAAATCGATTGTTTCAAATATGTTCTCCGTTCAACATCATGGTATAGTTCCAGGTCAAAATGAATAATTCCTACAACGATCTCCTCCGCCAGCGAAATCTTTTCAGTTTCTCCGATGAGTTCTTCCGTTGAATTTTCTGATCTCCCATCCCTTTGCCTGATTTCGGCAAATTCATAGCCAAATGAGTTGTGGTGTGTCGTAACATGCCGCAACCGCGTGTACTTCGTTGAATTGTTGATGACAAAATACACGTTGCCCTCTACTTGCACACCTGAGTAATTACGACACCTTGGAACAGACAATTGCTTTTTGGCTCTTCGGTGTCCCACGGCGGTAGCGATGAGAAACAGCAATTTCGATTCACAAATCAAGAACTCAGGGTCATCAATCATACTAGGGCATGGGAATAGCGGGCCTTCGTTGGATGGTATACAATGCGGTGCGAGTCAACTGTCTGGCCTGCCAGAACGTAACTAATAATTTAGAATCCTTCTTCCGTGTGATCTTGGAGTATAACTTGATCGTACTCAAGGAGTCACAGATGCGGCCAAAGCGCTCGACCACCTCCTCGATCACGGGACGCTTCTCCGGATCTGGGTTTGTCATGGCGTCTACTAGCTCTTCCATGAACTCAAAGCCATTGTACTTCTACAATGTCCTATCAGCCTCATGAATAACTGAAGACCAAGCATCCTTACCCTCAGAAAGTTCTCACGAACTAGGTTGCCAAGGTAGTAAATATCTGTGTAAAATGGATTGCACCATCCTCCATGCGTATGTTCCGGCGCCGACTTATCGCCGCCGCGCAGTGATTCGTCGGATACATTCCGTGAGGGGTAACGACGTGACAACCCAAAGTCGATAAAGTAATAGCGGGGAGGCCGCTCTGTCCGCGTATATCGTTTGGCCATTCTCTTGAAATCTTGGCTCCGGTTGATTTGTGTAGGATGATACCCTCTGGGGTACATCCCAGAGGGATCGAGCATGATGTTATTCGCCGTACAGTCTCTGAATGCCCTAAGTGAGGGTTGGCTCTACAAAGCATCTGACATCGTGCTCACCTGTGTGCAACGTTTCGTTGATGCATGAATTTGAGACCCTGAGCAGAATAGATCAAACTTTATTTCCAGCCCATGATCGAATGTAGTTATCCAACCTCGCAGATTTGCATAAAGAAGGCGATAAATTCTCCATATGTTTGGAAGCGAGGATTACTGAAGGGGCGAAGGAAGGGCATCACCATTAGTTTCCCACCGTCTTCGGGCAACTCAATGAGATCGAGCAACGGGACACAATGATTACTAGGGTCGTCCCTGAGGCCCGGTGAAGAGAACAGGTCAGTGATGTATAGTTCATGAGGACCTTCTTCAGGAAGCACTTTCTTGAACATCACTTGTTTGTGATCCTGTATCCGTGTCCCATCCATTGCTGCTCGTTCCTGCCAGTGGTGCAAATCATCAGGATGTGCCATAACACAGATGATACATAACTTACAAGGGATGCTTGACCATCCTCTGTGACGAAAAAGTCTTTACCTGAGGTCTTCCAAGATGGCTGCCAGTCGGGACGGTACCGGGGGCGCAGCTTATATCCATGCTCCTCGATGGCGAGATAATAATCCCTCCACCAAGTCTCAGTGCTGAAAAGACCACCAATTTCCCTATGAACTGGTTCTCCAGAGTCGCTTTTCATTCCCACTCATAAAAGCAACGATTGTGATGGAAATGATATAGCGGACAGCTTGGTAGGACCGTAGCTTGTGGGGGAATTCTGGCAGAATGCCGTTACAGTGGCACAATCAAGCTGGTCTATATCTGAGAAACGTATCGAACCATGACTGAAATAGATGGTCCGAGGATAAAGAGTTTCCAAATAACGAGAGCGCTGATACTGAGGCCGAGGAGAAGAGGTTTATCAAGATAGCACCACGGTAATTAATACGTAACTGGCACCGGCAAGCCTGAGCGCCTGGCGCCTGGTACCAGTACCGCAGCGGAACCTAAAATTTCCCAATTCTGTCTGGCGGAGGTAACTCTGATAACCAAATCACAGGGGCCTGGCTCCAGACCTGTTAGACTCTTCTATGGTTTGCTACGCCAATACAATCGAGCAATCTGATGATCAAAGGAACACATCGAGTGAAGGCCGCCGGCGCAGCTCACTTTGACAATTGAGGCTGATACAGACTTTGACCAGCTGCGCCTGGTCACAGCTCTACTCTCAGGCCGCAAGGGCTTCACTTGTAGCGCTGGTGTAGAACCCTGGGCTCTGCAGTCTACACGATGTATTGATGGATTGTGGTTCCCTCACGCCTGTAGTACGTTATAATGCCAGTGGCCGTGCTTCTCGATGAGTGTCAACCCCGGCAACTCGCTCAGACTTTTGAAACCCCTAGGTTTCACCCCGACTACCCAACATAATGGCCAAATATCTCCCGTCTGCGCAGGCCAAAAGAGGTGACGATAACTTAGAGAATGCTCGGAGTCTTCGAGATCAGTGGAGGGAAGGGATTCCTAGCGGTGACTTGACCTCTATTCAAAATCGACTTGAAATGCGGGTTGGTTCCCCATATGAGTCGCATTCGATACTCATTTTATCGTGCTTAGGGCAAGCGACATGAGGTTGGGACTGGACTCCAAGAGGGGTATTCCCAAGATGTTACATGCGCGGACATATCGTCGATATACAGAGGAGACGCTCCACGTCGTCAAGGTATACACAATTCCATTTAGATATCCATAGGAAGTGGCTTATTTGGCTGTTCAATAGACGATCTCTGAGCGAGCGAGAGAGTACAATGACTTGCACCAGACACCTGACGAGCAGCTCCAACGCACCATCGATACAGCTGAGGCTACCTATCGATGCTACCTCAGCTGTAAAGATCTCTTCCCTACTCCTGAACAGGAGTCGAATTGGGAGAAATCTGTGTGGCCGGTAGCATGCAACAAGGCCGGTACACGAGCTACTTGTCCTGATGACCTCACTGATAGGGTACGCTTCCACTCAAACTACGAAGCCTTTAGTTTAAACTAATGTAATCGAGCAGCTCTCAACTGTTGGCCCACGATTTCGTGCTGATGTAAAAGCGAAGATTAGGCCACTTGTCGAAAGAATCTACCAGTTTGAGACAGGCGAGGCTACGGAGATCCTGCACCGGAATGCAGACTGTGCGCGGGATCTCAAGAACGATCTGGCTTTCATCAATGGGGAAAAAGGGCAGCCATACCGTCATCCTATTATACAGCAGGCGATCAACGTTGTCTGGTTTGGGGAGCGTCGCAGCGACGGCATCATGTTCTCCAATGAATTCTCCCCGATGCCCTACGAAGCCATTGCACTAGTCCTCACTGCGGTATTAAATCCCAGATGATTCACCCTAAGGGAAGCTAATCTCCCTTTCACAACACTAAAAGATCGAGTGTTGTCTGGATGAGTGGAGCAGAGGACCCTGGACTGAAATCAAGTTCACGTATGAATATTACAAGGAGGCATACGCGCAGCATCTGGCCTTGCTAAAGGCTCTCGCTTCTCAAGGTCTCGACACACGGAACTGTGACCCCCTACATCAACTGCGACGTGATTTTTACGACGAGGGACGGTGCGTCAGCTTACCATGTAGTCCGATGTCCACAACCCATGCCTTGTTTCACAAACCAGGAAGCACGCGGGCGTCTTGGCTCCAAGTCACGCTCGCCCAGATGGGCCCCAGCCACGGTTTTGGCCGCAGGATAGGGTTGACGCAGCCTGTGAAGGATTGAAGGGTCACGGTGTTTGATCCACTGATCGTATCAGCTCTAGAGCCCCAGCCCTTCTGCCTCTCGACGGGTGACAAGATGTATTCATTTTAGTCCGTAATGATCGTGGTTATTTATATATGTATGTTGGTTATGAGATTCTGTCTGATCGGTCACGAACAGCGAGTCACGCACCAGAATTCAAGTTGATTCTTCTACTTTGAATTTGGCTTCATTGATTCTTGTCGTCCTGATGTTGTACACAGTATTCATTGGGTATACAGACTCGGAACATCTGTTAACGAAGGGGAGAGACTGACCGGATTGGGCTTTCACAATCCAGATTTGAGTCTAGTGAATCGCTTGTTTCATTTCGACGAGCTAGGACCACACTAAAACCGAGTGTTCTTTGTAGTAAAGACTTGCGTTCGAACACCAGGGTCGAAATGTATTAATTAAATATATAAATAGAATAATTAATTGTTTATTCATGGCGTCGGTGGTTGTATCAAGGGATGGACTGTATGTAGGATAGTTACAGTAGCTGTGGAAAAGGAAAAGGAAGTTGATGTTGGAAAGTGTATACGACAGCACGTGCAGTTCACTGTTTTAACGTGCACGTGGTCTGCAGCGCCCAATCCAATACTCGACACGATAATACGTTCTAATGCCATTACGAGAACGTAGTCGCTTCCCGACCACGAAGCGACGCATGTCAGGTGTAAGGATCCGGGATGGCAGGACGGCGCGACACAACGTATTTCAAAATGCGAACAGCATGCCTGGCTTTTTGAATCAGCCCGAAAGCCTTAGGCGCCTTTTTCGATGTGATGGCGGAGCGC
>QFDW01001010.1:0-51627 GCA_003315895.1 Lactifluus rugatus | reverse complement strand
GCTGGCTGAGGTTTGAAGAAGTCGTGCACTAAATTTCCTTGATTAGTAATTCGTTTACACATACAGCGTTTTATGCCATTAAGCAGACCTTGAAAGCGCACTCTGCCAGATTTGATCAAACTGGGGCTGTGAATATGCCATGCCTAAGTCCCACCAGTTAACATCATGACAAGGGCTGACAAGAAAGTAGTCATACGTCTTCACCGAGCCTACACACTGGCTCACGGTCCTGTACGACAAAACGTAAACTGGGGAACCGCTCCGCAAGCCTCAACGTGGTCGACCCAATTCCACCGCCAACGTCTATAACAAGTGCACCTTCCGCTAGCTCCGGAAATGGGAAGGCTTTTTCAGTCCGTTAGCATCCAAGCAGATTTTCTTGTCGATGAAACAGTTAGCATACCACAAAGCTCGGTTTCTGATGCACCCATCCATCCCTCGGTGCCGGCCATGGCTCTGGCAAATCTCGCAAGCCTGTTGCCATTCTCTGGAGTCTCGAGCCAAGTCCAGTACGGGAGGGTGGTAGCCTGTGATATATTGAATGCTGTTGGTGCGAGTTTGGGCCCAGAATTCGGGGCAGGTATGCGTGGGGGTGAGACTGGAAAACTAAATGGGCGGTCGTCAGTCGGACCAGATAGTTTGGGCCGAGATAATAGGCGGCGGATGACGGGCTGTGCACGGGCGAGAGGCGATCTTGACACGCTCTGTGTAGATGGGGACGCTGGCCCAGATGAGAGGGTGATCGGGGGGAGGAGTGTAGCCGTGCTGGTTGCAGCCGTAGTCGTAGTTGAGCTAGGCGGGTCTATGCCACTGCTACGAGACAATGTATCTGTCAATTGAGCACACTTCAAGCTCGTGTCAGGACAAGGTAGGAGGGCGTCTGTAAAATATGCAGATGCTTTGAAAAGTTCATCGGTACTGCGAACGCATCAGCGTATCAGCGGACGGATGATGGAATAAGTGAGTGGGAAGCGCACTTGAGAGCTGCAAAGGCTGCGACGCCTCCGCATTCGGCGTCATATTTCCTTCCGGGGCTACAATAAGAGCAAATCAACACCCATCTACGTGTATGAGGGGCGACGACCTACGCAGATCGGCATTCGGTGAATGATCGTCCGGAGTCTAAAAGAGCAGAGACACGATTAAGAGCGAAAATGTCTGGTTCGCATTCCCGTATGATATGGTGTGTGGCAAGGAGCCGTAATATATGACCTAAACGATCAAAAAGAGACAATAGGGGCGTGCACATTGCGAGGACATACTAATTTTTACAGAGTCTACGCCGACGCTGGCGGATATTTCTATGACAGATAAACCAGAGGGGCCAGCAGCGCTGAGGAGCTCTGGGATGTGGGATGCCTCAAAGAAGCGCAGGCAGGATGGGAGGTGATACTTGGAGGAAAGACATTCTAAGAAGCGGAAGAAAACAGGAGAAACAAATGAGGCGCACGATCATGCTAACATCACATATCGTAAGAAAAGGCGGACGGACGACGACAGTCAGTTGTGAAGCCGCAGAGACAATGCGAGAGATGGCATTTGCAACATCAGGACGAGAGATGAGCAGCTCTGCGGGAGATGAGGGGTCTCCAGGAAGGTTGAGGTCGGGAAAGTCGAGAAGGGTATCATCGTTTGAGCGGGGGAGTGTAGTACTAGATGACTGGGATTGAGAGTAATGTGAGGCAGAAGAAAGGGTGTGGTTGGAAAGAGAAAGGAGCGGGGGAGTAGGCGAGCGATGTAGCTTGGGAGAAGGAGGAGCGGGTGATGAAGACGAAGACGATGGGGCAGAAACAGAGATGGGAGAATTGGATGGATGTTCAGAATTGTAGGCAGCATATATCTCATCAATAGCATCATTGATAATGGCCTGCAAAGCGCGTATTGTCGCGAAAGTCATCTTGTCCCAGCTGGAGCGCGAAGGTGAGTGAAGGATGAAGAACAAGTTAAAGAGCATTATTGTGCGTGTAGCGTGGAATGGACACCCCATGAATTCCAGTCGAAGCTTCTTGATTTGAGATACGAAATTACAAGCTAAAAATGTCTCATCCATGAACATTTATAGTAACTCACATGTACCACACCTGATACACTTAGCTCATGTACTCCTCGATACATAATAATAATCAATTGGCCTGCGAGATAGTGTCAACTGTCTCAGACAGAGCAACGAACGCGTTCAATAATGCAGGAACAATGAAGGGTTCCTGGCATTCCATCTGAATGTCTTGCAAAATGCGAGCGTAACGCGCTTGCTCCGCTGCAAGGGCAGCCTCAGCTTCTACACGTGCGGCGTGCTCTCTGTCTGCCGTATCACGCAACGTTTGTATATGCATTGTCAACGT
Source organism: Lactifluus rugatus (assembly GCA_003315895.1). Taxonomy (NCBI): domain Eukaryota; kingdom Fungi; phylum Basidiomycota; class Agaricomycetes; order Russulales; family Russulaceae; genus Lactifluus; species Lactifluus rugatus. Next base: position 49,285 of record QFDW01001010.1, on the reverse strand, counting down.
AGGGATATATGCTGTTCCTGTTGGTGAAAATAAGTGACTTCTTAGATGACTCAGACGCACGAGTGAGGTCTTCGACCTGGGCTGGAATAGAGAGACCGATACTCTGGAACACAGCCAGTAGCGCAACCTCGAGTTTGCTGGATGCTGGACGAGAGCTGCTGGTGCCAATAGTAGGCGGGACAACGACTGGGCAATGCTTCACCGCCGTAGGCTGTATTCCACTGCGTATCTCGCGCATATCTGGCGGAAGTTTAAACCTTCATGTGAACGTAAGGGTCGTTTAGGTCTGTGAACGGAAACAGAACGAGCGGATGAGCGTACACCATCAGGTCGATGCTGTGTACCAAATGAGCAAATGATGAACCCATTTGAGAACGTGAGCAGAAAAACGGCATTTACATTGACCTCTCTTGCAGAGTCGACGTCTCCATCGCCTCAACCCGGTTAACGACGCCCCCCACCATGCTCTATCATGCCGAAGTCAGGGATGCTGAAGTCATGTGGGTAGCGACACGAGCTCTCACATTTCCTGTCTCCACGTCCCAATACATATCGATAACGCCTGTGCCATTGTTGGGCTTCACGATGTTCGTTGTTTTGGGATGTGGTAGACGAAGGCTAGTGAGCGTATTCCTGAGCAAGGGAACAAGCGAGCAAATCTGGTCTTGATTAGTTTTTGATACTTTCAGTCCATTCCGTCCATTGAATCGAATGCGCAGAGCGAGTGTGATATTCCTCCTGTGAGCTGCAACACGGGACATATCAACGGCATAACCTGCCCCGCGGTCAGACTTGTTCGCACTTCACGGTTTGTGAACGTGACTTATAGGTTGATTACATACACACTAGTCGAATGCTCAATAACATCGCAACAAATAGCAGCAGGAAACATCAAAGTAGAAACACAGCTTCACTTGATACAAAAAGGTTGCAGATCTTCCGCGTTCAAGTTGTACAAAACAGAACAGTATCACATCCACTCATCGTACGCAATCTAATAGCCAACACCGATCAGGTAATCAGCGAGGCTCTCGACTACTGGAGTAGCCTCGCCGGCTTGGATTGGTGCGACGTATTCGGCCACGAGGACTGCCTGCTTCGTCTTCACTAGAACCGCACCATCACCCTGACCAAATGAGTGAGAAGAAATATAGGGTATCGATCAGGTGCGTTCAAAGCGTACCCCCTTCTTCACGTAGATACTGCGATCGTTCGCTTGAAGAGTGAAAAACTTCTGTCCAGCAATCCGGACTCCGTTCGCTTGAGTTTTTCCTGAGTCATTAAAAGAGGCTATAATCTCCTTCTGCTCTGGCGATGAGAGCTACAAAGGTATAGTAGATTGGCATCAAGAGGACAATCAAGCAGACAGATACTGCACATACAGTGTAACCTGGGGAAGCTGCCCAGACGCCGCCGCCTAGACCGAGTATAGCAGCCCTAGAGATTTTGCCGGTACCCACGAGATTTGTATCGACGTAACCTGCCGGCCGCTCGAAATCAGAAAAATTGATAACTAGCACGTAAGGGATTGAACACACTCTGCCAGGACATGGTGGGAGAGACAAGGTGAGATTTGAAGGGAGAGTTGCGGACGTAAGGAAGTGATGAGAGAGAGAGAGAATGAGGACCCAGGGCGGGTCACCCAATCCGGAGATCATCGTCCGATATGGTAAGAAAACCGGTGGAGATGGCCGCTATAGCCCCTTTGCCCTCTTCGTGGCAGCAAACCTTTGTTTGTGATTTTGGGGGGGGCCAGCGCTCCGAATCATGTTGCCCTAGGGTCACGTGTTATTCTGCACTTTCCCTCTTGCATTTATTGTATGGCAAGCTATCTTGAACAACTCGAATACCTCACCAGAGAAATCTCAGACAACTTCCCAGGAAACGACCTTCTCGTATCTCAATTAACCACATTCATTATCACATGTCCCGCCACGTTTACGTACATCCACGATCCTTACACTTCACGCGTCACCGCGTCACTCATCAACACCCTGATCTCGTCCTTGTCCGCTCTCGATGCAGAGTCTTTTGCCCCAGGAGATGATATAGTACCCATCATCGCATCTGCACAGGTTAACGCCGTCGCATGTTTCACGTCGCGTCTCTTCTATGACACAGCCTTTAATCGTCTGGCCAAGTGGCGTCCTCGGTGGGAAGACGGGTGCGAGAACTGGCCCGGAGGAGCCGTCGGCGGTGTACGTTTCAATGACAGTCTCGATGGGTTCCTGCATGGCCTATGCGCCTTGCAAACCCAGCTGAGCGGTGATGAACTGGAGGTGCCATCCCCTCGTAAGGGAAAAGGAAGGGCTCGAGTGCAGAATGGTGCCAAGGCCGTAAAGATGGTCCTGGTCATTGAGCGTGCAGAGAGGCTAAAGGACTCACTACCTGACCTCCTGGTCCCTCTTACTAGATTGGCCGAGTTAGTAAGTCTGCCTTTAATCGGCTTGGCTGCTAAATAAACCAAGTCCAGTCAAGAGTAAATATACAGACCATATTCATCTCTCAGTCCCCTTGGGAGGATATCAAGCCTCCCATGGGTGCGGCTATTGACCCCTTCCATATATCTGTGCATCCGCCTTCCCAATCCGGTACGCATTCAATCCTCTGCGTTCGTCTCGTTACGAACGTGCTATGCCACAGATACGCTTCGTATTCTAACCTCGCGTTTTCCCACTGATGGTGATTTCGCGGCCACACCACATGCTTACCATCCCGCTCTTGCACAACTCTATGCACAATATGCCAGCGCGCTCTATAGCATCTGTTCACCCTTCACCCGCGACCCACACGAACTTGCGTATGTCGCTGCTGCTCAGTGGCCGAGCTTCGTTGCACCGGTTCTTGAAGCTCAGAAGGGCGCTACCGAATTTCATCCCATCCCAGAGGACGTGCGCTTGCGTCTCTTGCGGGTCTTCTTACCCAGTTTTACTGCTGCGCTAGAAGCACTGCTTCCTCGACGGACACACGCTAGTGCATGGAGTCGGATTCCCGATGTAAATGAGGGTCCTGAAGCCGGTGAACGGAACGTTGAGATGGTTACTACTCACTCTTTATCAACGCTACAAAAGTATATATTGCTTGCCGCCTTCCTCGCCTCTTCGAATCCACCTAGGACCGATATGCGCATGTTCGCACGAAGCCGCGAGACACGCTTGAAGCGTCGGCGTGGCGGGGCCACGCGTAAGGCACCGCAACGTAGTACTAGTGCTCCCGCAAAAGTCGGTCCATTCTTGTTTCATTATGCATCAAACTGAACACCAGTGGTTTCATTAGTTGTCTCAGCGTCTCGCTGGACCTGCGGCGTTTCCCCTTGATCGCTTCAACGCAATCCTCGCCTGTCTTCTTGAAGAACACGATCTAGACTTGCGAGTTATTGGTCCTGAGTTCACCCAACCCGGGGAATACACTGAAATGGAAGTGGGGCGCGTACACACTTCCGGTGTGGTACGTGTGATTTTGGTCACAGCCGCTTTTAGGGTTTCATGTCCTGGCGCTGATCTGTCGTTATCAGATTGCAGAACTTGCTGCCGCCCAACTCTTACTGCGAGTGTCTCCGCCAGAACGGCTTGATGGACCGCCCATGTATAAGTGTGGAATCTCGTTTGATGTCGCACTCGCACTTGGGCGTGATATGCGCGTTCCAATGCTTGACCTTATTTGGGAGGCAGGTTGAGGTTGGATGGATTACTTTGTATTCGGAGTTTAACTTGGAAATCAGAATGCCATGTGGAGGTTTGACGCTCTTTTTTTTTTTTTTCGCATCTTCGCGCAAAATGAGCCGTTTCCATTACTTCCATCTGCAAAGAGAGTTTCCCGATAGAAGTTCGCTAGGGGAATGACGGTGGGAAAACTGCGTCATAACTCTTACGAATTGCAAAACTACGATAACAGTACCAAATAATAGACTTTCAAGTATGCCAGCCCTGGCCTACTCGTTTTCACACATGACGCGTATAGGTCAGCTCCACTCAAAGTTATTAATTTTTTGAGGTTATGTCGGTCATGGTTTTTTTGGGTGCCAAATTCTGGGCAATGATGCCATGTGATTTAAGACCAAAATTTTTTGCTGAAGGCACCATTGGCAAGGTAACTCTGGTTCCGCCATGTCACTGTCAGTTAGCCCTCGTCGATGCATACGATGCAATGAACTCACACCTTGACGTAAAGGACAAGCAGCATGTGGTGAGCACCCGGCGAGACCATAAAGCCGCCAGACGAATGGGATAAATAATTATTTTTTATCATATTGTAAGCGACATGGTCGGAGTTTCGGTATTTTAAGCCAATCATGGAAAACAAAATCGGTTTGGAGTTGTCTTTGTTCCGGCAGTCGTCACGTCTCGGGTGAATTCACGCAGTACTCTACTCCTGGCGTGTGACCTCTGGCTCTTCTTTCTGCAGTGGGTCTAATCTTTAGAGTTCTGGTCCCATGGTGTTCCTCATAACTTTCATGCCATATACGTTAGGAACAAGGAGTAAAATACGAGGGCAACTGTCAGCTGATTAGCCACGTTGTGTACCTTGCCGCAACAAGGTTGTGTCGATCGAACTGCTCAGTAACTTCACCGGGTAGAAACGGTTACATAGAGACATACAAGACCATCGTGGCAGTTTACTTGCAGGCCCAAGCTGGAGGCTAGCTAACATGCCTGAAATCCGATCGTGCCAATTACTCCTGACGTCACGGAGAACCGAGTAGTGATGGACTGAAGGAATAGAGCTTTGAAGTATGTCTCAGCTCCGGTTCCAACCTGACAGGCCTGACCGGTTGCCGATCACAATCTAGGCGACATGTGGCGCCCATCTTTTAGCCTTGAAAGTTTCTGAAGGAGAAGTGGTCGCTTGGTGACAGGTGATAGCTGTAACTGTTAGAATGTCGCTGCATATCACTCTTGGGTGCCACGTTTAGATCTCTCTGGATGTGGACGGCTGAAGGCGCCAAATACGGGCTTCTTGACGTTGACCCGGTACTCGCGGTGTATGATCATGTGGGTCGGGAATGAAATATCAACATTTCTGCCGTGTCGCCTTCCGAAAAGGAAGGAAACAGTACGGATTGGATACCAAAGAAGCCTTCTCTCCCATCGGGGCACGGCGCGGCTCGCGATCATCCTTTTTACTGCGCAGGAACGTGTCATGTAAGCGCCAACCTCTGTCCCGCGTGCATAAATACCAATTCATCACGCGCGTCCCGTTCAACTTTCCCTCCGCCATGTCGACCGCTCCTCTCAAGAAACAGCGGCTCGTTGCTCTCGTCCTTTGTTTGATTTGGTGTATCATTGGCGGCTCCATCGGTCTTAACGCCCTGATAAAGTTTGCCCCTTACCGTGCTTTCGTTCCTCCACTTCCATGTAACTCCGCATATATCTAGGTCCAACCAGATTCAGACAGATTTTCGGAAAAAGGCTCCCTCAGGCGTGACCGTACACTTTGACGTCAATGGTATTTCCTGCTACTCTCATTCCTTCCCTACACGTGCCTAACCTATTGCCCATACAGAGGTCTATCAGCCTGGCGCCATCATCACGACCATTTGCGCGGCTATAACACTCCTCGCCGCAATTTTCATTCTTGTCACGCTAGTCTGGCCAGAGCGCGCCACGGGCTCGCTGAAGATCCAAGCGGGAATTTTCGGCTTCTTCAGTGTCTGGCTTCTTGCCACCCAGATCCCCTATACCATTTTCGTGGCGAATAACCATGCTAAAATTACCGCCTTACTTGATGGCGTAGAGCTACCTGCACAAACTGTGCAAGCATTCATCGCCGCGACGGGACAGTCAGACAAATACAGCAAGCTACATCCTGGTAAGCCGTGCAGTGCAACCGTCGTCGCAACTGTGAGAACGAAGATGCTAACTTTCTTCCAGCCGTCCTTCTTGCTATTTTCCCTTGGATTTCATTGCTTTTCACGACTATCCTCGTAGTTGTTCTCTTCGTGGCTTCCCGAAAACTCGTAGAGCCGGGAGCGACTTCAGGGGTACCCATGTCTGAGGGAGAGAAGGCTAGCCTATAACGTGTAATGTACTGCACCTTTTCCCACCACCATTTCTCCCAGATATCATTTTAACGTTCCGACCATTGTTGCTACCTTATGGCCCTTCACAACTGTATTATATGCAACGCTATTCCTGAACTCCACTACCCACTTTCTCATATAGTAAATACCTTTCTCTTCAGTTCTTGATGACATTGTAGGTGCGCGGTGGCTTCGGTACACTCCACGATAACGGGCAGAGATCATTTTGCTTGCTGGCCAATCACCATATGCAGCCCCCTTCGAGTATCAGCTGCAAGCGGGGAGTACATAGGCGGTTTTGAAGCCTATGTTCCCTGTAGATGCTTAGATGTGACGCAACTTCTTAGGCACAACCCCCCCTTTTTTTTGACGCTCTAGGATGCAATTGAAGCAGAGTCAAGTCCTCATTACCTGTCGAGTCATCCGCAGATACAATTGTCCTGACAGACCGTACGCGACCAAAAAGTCCCTCTGCAGGTCGTGGTCTCGGTACCTACAGTCCTTCTCACACCGGCATAGAACGCTGTGCCTGTTTGTTTTGTCCAGTCTTCTGGAGTTGTGACAGCAGACCTCATTGGTACAGTACCATATCCCCGTGTAGCACGTTGCCTATCCGGCGCTGTGGATTTCAAAGTCATCATGTCATAAACTGTTTCCACGCCGACGCTGACAGGGTCGTCTTCCCACCATACTGTAGAAGTACGTCAAGGGCGCTCGGTTCTCGTGATTCTTCAATCCGTGAGAGGATTACACACGGTTTCACCTGGGATTGCTCGATGTCTCCCCGCAGGCTGCATTCATTGACCCACGGTACATAGGTTACGAATAGATAAATGAAGGCGTGGGTATTGTGGTGACATACGAAAGGTATCAGTTAGACTTGGTTGTAAATAGTGTTGGAACGGAGAATTTCGATCTTATCGTAATGATAAGGGGTATAAGGTTAATCCCGGGAGATTGGTACTAGTAGCGAGGGACGAGTGATTGACACATCTAAGTTACGCCGGTAGCGAAGCGAAGCCAACTCGGTTGTAGCCAATGTCGAACACCGTGTACACGTTGCGCAGGAAGATGTCCCCAATGATCCAGAAAGCTGCTCACAATGAGTTATTTCGAGCTCTGGTGAAGAAAGGTGCTCACGAAGTTTAGGTCCATCTAGGGAGGCAAGACCAGCGAGGCATGTATTCGGGTCGTTGGAAACAGTACCGAGATTGAAAATGTTAGGGGAAATTGGGAACCGTCTACCACCAAACGTGATGGAGATCGAGGTGTTGAAATCGCAAGGGACTGACCACAGGTGAATGAGTTAACCCACTCTGTAAGATCGTCACGGCTCCGCAAGAAACGTACTTGTCCAAATTCCAGAAATACCTGGATACGGAACAGCACCAGGGATGTTGCTGTAGATACCGCGCACGCTATCGGCATCACCGAGGATTAGGGTAGTGCCCGTGTCGATAATTGCATCGGTAGTGCCCTGAACCTCCTGCTCGCCGATTGATAGGCTGTCGAACAACGTCTGCCAGTAACCCTGCAACACCCGTCGAGTGTCGAAACAGTAGAAAGATATCTGTGGACATACTCACCTGCACTGTGACTGGGACGTAGGTGAAGAGCCCAGTGTGATGCTTCCTATTCGTGGCGCCGATGTGGAGTTCGGAACCTTGCTCAGCAAGATAGAACGCGAAAATTGGCTGAGGTACCCGGTGTTCGGATACAAGGGTCTGAAAGACAGGAGCAGACTTGTACGCCGAGATGGACTGGAATGCCATTCCAACAATGCCGTCCGGGGGATACTGCGTGACATTGAAGGCGGGAGAGCAAAAGGTCGCCGCGCCGATTCTCTGCCCAGATGCCTAAGGATGACTCTCAGCTTTCCTGCAGTGCGCCCTAATTATGTAAAAACCAACCTCATACCCACCAAGGGAGACATTATCTGTGTACTGTTCCCCGCTGACCGTAGCATTATTACCGTATTCAATGAAGAACCCTTCGTGGGCATCCCGCGAGGTGGAACTCCTCGAGGGATTGTACCGTTTGTGTCCTTGGCAAGACGAGTTACAAGAAACAGCGGGAAGGAACGTGTCACTGCTGCCCGTGTCAAACTGAACTGCATCATCTGATTTACTTTTATTGCTGTATTATTTGCAATAGCGCCTCACCAGTGTAGGCCCGAGGGGGAGTGCCGACTTCGACTGTTCCATACCACAAGTCAGAGTGAGAATTGACAAGTTCGATACTAGAACCGCGCTTGTCCAGGTGCTTCAGCTTGTGTGCGAGGGGGTGGGATTTACCACTGTTCCTCTTGAAAGCATTGAAGCCATGCTGGATTCTCCTGCAAGGTAACATCATTATGGGATACTCACCCGGGCTATCTCCCGTTAGGGAAGGATCAGACGAACCCAGGGGTATGGCGGAGAGTGGCCTGAAGCTTCACGATGTCAACCACCCCTTCGGGGCTACGGAATGCCGAGTGCTTTGATATAGGGATAGACAGTTCAGCACTTGAGGTCGTCTGGAACTGAGTAGCCCCGACAAGGAAGGAGAGGAGTGCAGAAACGAAAGTGATAGGGAGATACATCCTAGCAACCTCATTCATTAGCCAAAAGTGACCTGACTACTAGTAAGAGCCCATACTTAAGAGGGCCTGAAATTGCTGGATTGCGGGCTGCAGAAAAGAAACCATTTTATACACAGAAAGGGAGGCACAGTCCGAGGCTTTAGCTTTGGCACCACAGACATCAGAGTCGTTGTTCATGACTGCGGAAATTGAAGCAAGGCACCATCGTATTAAACCGTGACACGGGCCATAAGGGCCGAGGTTACTTCCAGCTTCTCATACTATCGAAAACTATTCTACATCATCAAATCTTCGTATCCAAGATACTGCAGCGTCGTCCTTGATGCCATAGTGCAATTGTAGGGCCGATCTGGTAGTAAAGCGCAGAAGTGATCGTTGAGTATCAGTAATTTACACAGGAACCTTAAATAGAAAGACTTATTAATGAAAACAAAATAAGTTTTCTGAGCCATTTTCTCAGTGTTTATGCATTGTGCGTAGATGGCCGAGGATATAACTATATAGAACGCACACAGGATGCGACTTAAAAGTAACATGTCGTTACGAGAGATAGGGTACGTGTGAATACACCATCGCGCGCAGCCGAGAATGAATACTGCGTTCAGTGGTTGCGCTATCCCCATACTTCTATATTTATGCACTACTATTCGAAGTCGGACCAATATCAGTCATTGGAGGAAACAGTTGCCAGCGTCGGCGAGATCAACCGGCTGAAGACTTTGCAGAAGTATACACGGGGATGAGTATGGGGGAATCCGGTCTATCCCGCCCGACACTGATCGAGTGCCTTCGTATTTCACCCCTCAGGATATCCCGCTTCGAGTTACTGTCATTTACTATGTGTTGGGTTGTGTGCAGCAACAATATGCTTTAAACGCTCGCCAAGTACCAGGGACATGCGCTTGTCGAGACCAAGTCTGGCGGGTGAATGAAGCCCGGTTGTTACCCGAAGCACGCTCAACGCTCGTCACGTCTGGAACGGAATGGAATGGCAGTCGTACGAGACAAGGAAGAGGTTGTGAGGTTCCGATGATAACATGCCCGTGAAGGCTGGGGAGGATCAATGGCAGGAAAGATGATGAGATAGCACATGGTCGTGTAGTTCCTGCAATAGAATTAGCTCAAAGTCCTCACTTAAACTGCGCGCGAGGCTCACCTGCTTACTGGTTACAACCACATCACAGTTTCCGTTAGGTTCGCCTGTTTTCCATCGGCATAGGTATACCACGTCATAGTTGGTGGTCTGTGCACTCTCACCAGGCTCAACAGAGGCCGATTGTCCTGTTTCGCCACATACAAGCATAGCTACATCTTCCTCGTCATGGAAATCTCGACTCCGCTGATACTGTAGTGAGGACCCATCACTATCTTCGCTCGAGCACGAGGGTGGGGTTGTACCAGGAATGTAATCTGGGTCACCGTTCCCGTCACTCCAGAGTAGAGGATCTTGCTCGGGCGATTTACTCCTGTTCGCCTGTTCCTTAGCCCCCAGACGCGTTACCAGTTTCCTCAGTCTGCTATTAGCCTTCCTCTCGGCACGCAGATCATCCTTAGTCTCTTCTAATTCCGCTTCTGTCTCCCTGAACTGTCTGTGAAGTTGCTGGTATTGGCGTTCGAGCTCAGGCGCAATTGCGGCACGGTAGCGTACGTCATCATCCGTACGGCGCGCGCGCACGGTGAGCATTTCTGAAAGCGCTTTATACTTTTGAACCTCGGCCTCGAGCTTGGCGACGCGGTTTTCAAAGGTTGCGCGCACCATAGCGACGCCATTAACAGATTGTGATTCCGCAAGTGTCGCACGTGCCAAAAGCTCTTCGTTCTCCGAGCGCGAACTGCTGGCGAAGTCAGAGGCTCTCTGATATTGTTCGCGAAAGAAATCGACGTCTGCCAGCGCTCGCGCTTTGTCAGCGCGCAGTGCCTCGGCTACACCCTGCAGCGCGGCCTTTTCTTCGGCCCACAGAGCAAGTGCCTCATCCACTTGATCCGTCTGAACCGCCACTGCTAGGCAGGCAGTCCGTTCCGTCGAGTACAACGTCCCAGTTACGCTTGGTTTGTGCCCTAGCTTTGCCCCGCCATCAGTTGTCTGCCCACGCAGTGTCTTTACTTGCGCCTGTAGCTCAGATATCTCCTCGGATTTTTTGTGGAGAAGCCTCATTGCTACTGCGAGATGACTACCTAAAGACGCCTGGGACGATGTGTTTTGCGATTGGCTTTGAGTTGAGCCAGACGCAGTCGGAGGGACTTGCTCCTGTGAGCTCCGCTGGGGGAACGAATATCACGACCGGTATCAACGTAAGGTAACAGGGCTAGTTACCTTATCGCCATGCACCAAAGATACTTTCGCTACAACTACACCGTGTTCCTGGAGGGCTGGACCAAGGTTATCCGTTTCACCCGATTTGCTCGGGGGAGTGTGGTGTGGTTGTGTTACACGATCCTCACTTGTGGAGGCGCTCGCAAACCTTTCGGTTTCCGCGTTGCCCGCCGGCGCAATCTGTGACTGGTTAGGAGACTCCAAACCATTCATGATTTGCTGGAGCGTTACATGAGGTGGAGGTTGCTCAGCGACTTGAAACGTCTTCCGGGCACTGCTTTGCCCTTTGATAGCGTTACCCGGAAAACATGCAGCAGCGCGCCGCAACTCATCCAACCTAACGCGAGCCTCGAAAGCTCGACGTTGTGCGAGCGTTCCACTGCCGCATGACTCCTTTTGTGAATGACTGAGTTGCTTAGGGGAACTTGCGTAGGACTCCGTAACTAGCTGAGGACCAGAGACCACAAGTTCCACCCTCAGCGGAGATGCTGAAGGCGACATGGCGATGGCAACAGCCTTGGGGCTGTTTAGTGGCGGGCGGGCAGGGACGGGTGGTGGAATGGAGCTCCTGGGATCCTTGGTGATATCCCTGCCCTGCAAAGAGGCATTTGTGGCATCAGGTTGAGAGTGATTAGCCTCACGATCGGAATTCAACAGGTGTTCCGTATTTGTACCTCCGCTGGTGAGCTGGATATCGAGGGCCGGATCGCCTGCGGGCCACTCTGCGGACTCTTGAGAGGTATTTTGCGAGACCTTAGTTACGCCCCTCGCATCCTCTGCAGAAGGTTCAGTTTGAACGGCATGTTGGATAGGGCTTCCTGGCTGCTCAGGGGTAGGCGGCATGTCAAGGGGCTGCGATTGCGACTCCTCCTCTTCTTCGCGCAAAGCGACAATTTGAGACTCGGAGAGGATTAAAGGCCCCCGGAACGAGGGCAGGAGAGTCAAAGGTTGCACAGCAGCTACTGCAGAAACATCAATATCTGCGTGCCGTTTGCTGAGATCCCGGCGTTCACCCCCTGCACGGTTTCGTTTCGGTGGGCCGAACTTCGCATCAGGAGTCGGTACCCACATCTCTATTTCTTCAAGGGGAGGATGGGGGGGCGACGATTCGGCGTCGGAGGTATCCATTCTATTTCGAGACGTCCCACTGTGGGCCGCATATCGTTCATCTCTCTTACTGTCACCGCCTGTTCCACTTTTGGTCGCCTCGGCAAGCCTCTTTTTCCTTGAAGGTACGGAATCTTGATCCGTGCTATTCGGGGAGCTAGAATGTGTCGAATGCTTGCGCTTGCGGGTAGTGTGGACAAGAGGTTGGGATGCACTGGCCACATTGCTTCTCTCGGACGGGCGTTTTCGGGCAACTGGGGCCTGTGGCAGCTTGGTAATTGGCGCCGAAGCAAGTGAACCCGATTCCTGCGCTATATCATTCGGTAAATGAACGTGTCGAGAGGGTGTAGTCGTGGAATTGGCACCTTTCTTTTTTTCCCACTTCCTGACGAGGTCTGTTGAACAGTGTGAACTAGGAACCCAGGCGAGTGGCCAGGGCTTGCCAGTCTTAGGGTCTTTACCGGCCCATCGTACTTTGTATCGCTTTCCTTCCTCCGCGACAATCTCAACGACCTCCCACCAAGATTCCTGTTTGGGGTCAGGATTGGTTTGACTGCGGTGGGACGCCGAAGCCATTGTTGATTATAATACCGCTCGCACTCCTAGTCTGAGAGATACTGAGGTTCAACGGTAGTAGAAAATAGCAAAGGATTGTGATAGTTCTTCGTTGCTGACCTAATGAGGTCCCAAGGAACGCAGTTGATGTATTTGGGCCAAGGTCCCGTCTGGAGGTGGTGGGCCGTGGGCCCGTAGACCGTCTCATGGGTCCATGTTCCCGGCAACTACCATAAAGCGTAAGGTCATCTGCCACTCCTTTCAAGTTAGGCTCACGCGTGTGGGCGGTTCGGAGCACGCCAGTTCGCCACAGGAGACACAAGGCCAGAACAATGTAGAAGGGGCATATCACGACTCGCTGGAAGCTATGTCTCAGTAATTGCTATGCAGAGTAATCGTCTTGACCAGATCTGACTCAATATTGATACCCTTGGACATCACAATTAGTCAACTGGCAGTGTCAACGCATACGTGATCGAAAAAAAAAACCCGACTAATGCAATGAATGGATAGATTCGCGTTCGACTAAGGAACATCATTATCATTGACATTTTATTGCCACTACATAACCGAGTCAAGTGAACATGTTGCGCCTCAATCTCTTTCGGTTCTATTTCTCACAAGCTAGAAACCATCCCAGTTTACACGCGAAGTGCGTAAGTCAGGCTGACTGCTCGTAGATCGAAATAGTGCACGTGCCAACTGCATGGCACACAGTAGGCTCGCGCACATGCTTGAGCTGCTGCCACGCACTTCTATATGATAATTGACCAACTCAGCCTGTACGCACCCTTTTTACTGATGCTGCAGGATCAAAGGCGTAGACCACGTGGCACACATCACTTCCATGCATACGAACTTATCTGGACAGGCATTTACAAGTAGAGCATCCCTTTGTTACTTCAATTGGTCTTGACAGCTATCAAAGAACCCTCAGACAAGGCAGCTAGCTAGCGATGGTCAATTACCTCCTCACATCAACTTAATGTGACTTCAGGTACTGAATACTTCTCCACTAGTGTCGGCATAGCTAATCAGTTGAAAGTAGAATAGGACTATGTTGTTGTACACAGGACTGCCGTGCCGTCTCCGCACGGTGTGCCCCTCCGGTTACGACTTAGCTCAACAAAGCTAAGCTGCTTCAAGTTGGAAGCCATGACGACTCGGACCAAATGCTCCCTCATGTCAATTTCTTTGGTCCATTTCTCCCCGTTTCTATGATGTAATCTTACTCTGTCGCCTCATTGTTATCCTGATTCATAGTCCCATGAGCCATGAGGGATGCTTGTGCTCACTCCTTCTGTATTGCAACGCACTTGTCGCCTGTTTTTTAGCTGTTTGTGGCTGGGACAATATGCTCGTTGATGTTATCCCTTAGCCTGGTTTTTCAGCTCTATATCCGCGTGGCTGGCATGCCGGGAGCGTTGAGCAAGCGCGAGGGAGAGTGCGTTACATTAACAGCGTTGCAATAATGTTCTCTAAATGCCCCAGTACGGCCATACTCGAAATTAGGAGCGGTAAGTGTCCATATCGTCTCACTTTTTTGCCAGGCTCTTGGCTCATTAGAAGTAACGCGGCATCTGTCTGTGTTGGCAGGGCACGCTGGTGATGTGCTGTGCTCGGTATTTGAAGCAGATGTCGTCAGTCGTGCAACAACCAATGAGTGGCGATCGTCGTAATCTACAGGTAAAGGCAGGACGTTGATCACTGAGGACCCTGACAACGCACGGAGACTCGAAGGATAAGTCCAAACATAGGTTTTGTTCGCACCGTATGTTTTTAGAGCATTCACCGCGTATCATGTGTTCCATGATTTCCGATATATGTATTATTATTAAACGGGGGAAATTTGGTGTTGGTGAGTGTTGTCAAAGTTCGTCTGATTGACGAAGTCAGCCTACTCCCCGGAATTCGTAGCCGCTGCATTCTTGTCTTGTGTAACGTATGGTGGCATTAATCGTAAATGAGATAATCTAAGCTTAATCCGGGTTTCGATGAAAAAAAAGAACAAAAAGCAGATTTCGGAGAGGAAAGTTTGCTCACTGATTAATAATGTCTTCCGAAAAAAAAAACAAATGTGGATATGTTGTCGGATTTCTGTGCTGCTGAGCCCCGGGTGGACAGCCCCGAAAAACTTAACTTCTCCGAGTAGGCACTGGTGTAGAGATCCGACGAGCGATCTCGGATCTGTTACATTATCTCGGGAACAGCCGAATAAGGACAATAGTCCCGAACGCCGCCACAATTGATGAGCAGGCTGTGTCCCCGTCCGCAGCACAGTCATGATGAGCCTTCTCCACTGGCAGGGTCTGTTTCAGGATCTTCATAGTTGAATGCATGTCTGACACGTCATTCTTATACCGCAAATCATTTGCTATTATGATATTCTTTTCCGAGCACCGCATTGAAGAGCCTCCGACAGCGCTTCTACCTAACTATGTCTATCCATGCTATGTCTTGTGCTGCTCCGACAGCTAACCGATCGTTCTGAACGGCCAAAGTTTCGGCATCTACCTTACCCGAAGCCGCTCCGCTGGGTGACTCCTGTTGACCTGAAGTTAGAAATTTTGTCTGTTGACGGCGATTTGGGCACATCATGGAGCGGTGCATTGTACTTATGACTGTTGCTTGGTTGTGATCACAACCGCCAAGGTGGGTCCAACTTATATTAAAGAGAACATTCACATCGGTACACACCTGACAAACAAAGTGTTGTGCACTTCCACCAAGTATAAAAATTGTGGGCTCGAATGCTCGTTCTGCAAGCGCTCCGCTATCACAAGTATTTCTTCCCCTATGGATGAACATACACTCAAAAGTGATCACGTCTCTCCTCTTGGTTACAGGGGACAGAGAGTGCGGGCTCCGACACCTCCCCGGCGATCCTCTTCTACACAGTTATACCATCCATCGCTGCGCTCAGACCTAGGAGGCACCGGACTGCTTGGTAAGCGATTTTCCTCCAATAAACGTTGTGCCGTACACAAATATTTCAATACAGAGCATCCACAGAACAGGTCACATTCTAGCCAACCCTCTTCTACACATCGCGCGCACCCACATGCTGAACATTCTCCTAGCCCAGTGCCTTCGAGCTCCAGCTCTGGATTCACGCACTCTCACGTACATGAACAGACACAGACACAAGGTATAGCACCCCAACCCATGCGCTGCGCCTTTACCTACCCAGGAGCATGGTTAGACCGTCCTCAGCGCGCCAGGACGCGAGATTCAGTTGGGAGTGCAGTGCGAGCCCGCACATCAAGCTCATCCCCATACCCCCGTTCAATCCCGTCCCAAGAACGTGTGGGAAAGCGCAAACGCCCTGTAAGTGCGGAGAGAAACACTCCCGTTCCTCAAGCAGTTGTCACCCACCGCGATTCCGTTGGTCCGCAGCGGAGCCACCGGAGACATCACAATGTCGCGGAAAAGACCCACTCCACTATGCTTCCCTCCGGTGGGATGTATATGACATTCCCGCTGGATATTCCTTCTCCCGAACCGGATACCGAAGGCGGTGTACCTGCTGGTCCTCCTCCATTCGAGCATGGACCAACCGAGTTACCGCCCCGGCCTTACGAGAAGGATATGGCCGAACCTGAGGTTGGCGGCCTGGAACGGCCCGGGAAGAGAGGGAGGCTTCCGGCTGATGTTATGGACCACGTCCGTGTTTCTAATTCTATATACACTGCGCCGCTTTCTTATCTAGGTCTTTGGGTACAGCTGCCCACAATCGACGGTCGTTTGCATAATATAGAGGTCGCCGTACAGGATTACCTTGACGCAAGGAACAAACGAGCCTTGGAAAAGTCCATGCTTCCTGGTTCTCAATGAACTGCTGTGTACCTGTTTTGTAATCTCCCGCTGTATCCCTTTGCTGTACTGCGTACTGACGGACTGCGGATACCCTGCTCATCTCATCCTTGTAGGATTAATGACATACCTTTAGTTACCCTTACCCTTACCCACACTGTACTGTACCTGTCTGTAGTACCGCTTTCCATGCTACCATCACGTGACACTTCATAATTATATTATTGGACGACGTTGGACGGCGTCTAGTTACGGTCACGATCACGATCACGATCACAGCTTTGCATCCTCCACGCGGCTACTTGTTATTCAACGGCATGCATAGGGCTGTAACTGTGCCACGTTCTTGATTTTGCACATTATGTTTAGCGCCCTACTCACTCCTCTCCGTGCGAGATTTGAAACGTCGCCTCAAGTTGAGACAGTCGCACCACCATTAGATGAAAACGAAGACGACTTAGCGCCTGAGGACTTCGCACGCGATGTACTCATCGAGCTCATGAGGAATGCCGTAGAGAAGCTCAAGGCAACAGGAGACGTCAGCTCCAAACTGGAGGTGCGTGTTCTCCATGACAACCTGATGGTATCTTACCAAGCTTCTACAGGTTTTGACCGAAGTACACCGGATCATGTTAGAGAATGTCTGCACAAAGGATGTATTCCGAGAATTGGACGGGTTCCTCGCGATAATCAACATATTGTCGACGCTCCATACGTCCCTCGAGGAACGCCTCGCCGTTGAGCTCGAGGAGCAGGCTCTTAGTGAGACAGTCGAGGTTGCACGTCTTGTGTTTGTCATTGCATCAGAGGCAATGTCCGATGATGAAGTCAACACACAGTACTTCGAGGTGCGCTATCTTTTCCCCCGTCCATACTGTCCTTACGCTCTTTCAGCGCCATGTTGGGTACCAGTCCCTTGCTCAGGCGTGGGAACCACTTGTCATGGATCCTCGGGTCGGAGATCAGATCCTTGGCTTCCTTTTCTCATTTGCTCTACACGACTTCTCAATTTCCAGTCTATTTATGTCTCTGCGCGAGGCAGAGCCTGACGATCTCGACTCCCGAATCAAGGATATCGAGGTTCGCCTTGGAATCATCGCCCAACCAGGCGCTATCGGTATTCTCTTGGATCTCCTGCCAAAGCTCTCTGGGGACTCAATCTTGCGCTACATGGTCTATAGACTCCTAGAGCGGCTCTCTGCTCTTAGACATAGGAATAAGGTTATTCTATCCGGCCTTGGTATTTTGGGTCGCCTATTTCAGACTTTCATCTCTCAAAGATCACTTTCTGCCTCGAGCCAGGAACGACGAATTATACAAAAACTTTTGAGGCGGATTCTTGACTTGGGTGCAACCACGGTAGACACACGGATCATGTTTCAGTCAGCTGTTATGCCCGGTGAGACTCTCGATGCAGATGTCCTGGATATGATCCGGGTGGGAATCAAGTCTCGGTGGCCGGACCATTTCTCGTTCGAGAAATGCGCGACTCTCAATTTCCACGAGGAGAATGTCAAGGGTTTGCCCACATCAGGCTTCACATTCATGGTATGTACTGGGGTCAATGTTGTAGTCGGCTCCGTTCAAAGGTTCTCTGCGTTAAGATTTGGATCTGGCTCGAGCGATACCCTGCTCATGAAGCACAAACTATTTTCTCCTTCCGCATGTCGGCACAGACAATATTTCACGTTAAGATCCAGGTCGATGGCCGGTTGGAGTTATGGAGTTATGGTCAGCCTCCTCCCGGAGCTGTAACAAAATCTAGCTTTGCAAAATTTCGGTGGTTCCATATTGCAGTGGTCTATTACCCACATCGAGGACCACACCCTAACCTCCGTCCGTATTGTTCCCCGTGTCTCCTACCTGTCTGATCACTACAGCAGGGTTCTTTGTGGATGGTGTTCTTATCGACTTGATGAGTTGGGCTTACCCGCGGCCCGAATCGACCGCACAGACTGGCCTATATGTTATTGGAGACGACTCAGAGGCAGCAAGCATGAGCTGGTGTATGGCTTCGGCCACCCTACTATCTAAACCTCTCGGTATGATCCGCGCCTCTTTTAACGCTTACACGCTCGTTTAAATTGACTATAGGAGATCATCTTCCTCGTTTCATTCACCATCTCGGGCCTAGGTATAATTCGACTTTTCAATCCCAAAATCTTATCAAGTTCTTGACTTACGAAGCTTCTACCTCCCTTAACATTTTTCTCTCCAACGTCGGCTCGTCTAAGAATGGGACTCCACCTGATGTCGTGGCCCTGGTAAAAGCTATAAATGATGGGATCGGGGTCGAAGAAGCCTCTGTAGTATTTTCGTTTAGCCCATCGGCATATCTACCGAGTGCCGAGGGTGCGTTGGCTAATCTGAGCCGCTTCACAAAAGATGGCAATGTGCATGCAACTAAAGCCTACTGCGTTGACACTGCGATGTGGGAGATTGGCGGTGTGGCAGTACCTTTACGGTTGATCCAGCTAGCAAAGGTGAGAGTTGTTTGAGTCTTTGAGAATCTAGTCAACAGCTCTGCGCAGACACCACACGAACTCTCGCGAACACTCGGTATACTAACCGATGGATTGAGAAACAGTTGGCAGAATTCAGAAGACATGGAACGTATGCGTAAGTCATTATCATATTCCAACGCCAACTGTCGCGTTCTTATGGAATAGTATAGGAGGATACGAGATTCTGTCTGACATTTTGCGAGGCAAGAGTGCCCTGATCAACATGACAAGCTACGAGACCCTGTTCGAATTCTTGGGCATGAATTTTAAGACCCCAGAGTCGGTGGTAGCTAATACAAGCAGTGGCTGGCGTTCTTACCTTCATTTCGCAGCCATTCGACGATCACAAATCCCGTTGCTTATCGATTCATTGCCCTCGACTTTGAGCTCTGGTCGAGGACTCGTGAGGAAATCCAGCGCATTCATCTCGAACACTTTGTCGATCTTGTCGTGACGAGCCGTCACAGACGTTTCAATGTGAAGCAACGACTTTCTGGGATGGGGCTTACGCGCCGGTTCTTGTTCGTTTGGCAGACTTCGTGGTATACGGCTGAAAGCCTGCCGTTCTTCTTGAAATCTTTCAAAGTTGTAATGGAATCGACATTCATTGCAGAAGAGACCATCAAGCCAGTATTGTCGTATTTAGCTGCGCACCTCTACGACGGTAAGTGCAGAGCAATACTGTTTTGTGCGATTCTCAACATCTCTGTGAAGTCTCAGGAGTGTCTTCTCCAGCATCAGTTCTGTCCCGGATTGACCACGATGGCGCCCATCAAAAGGCGGAGCAGCTTCTCAGAGTCTTTGTCTCACTCATATCCGAGCCCTCTGACTGTTATTTGCGTTTTTCCATCGCCCTTCCCTTGACTCGCATCTATCTCCTACTTCTCGGGGATAAGCCTTCGTCTTTCGTCGCCAAGCAAGTACTGGATCTTATCGCAATTAGTCTGAATAAGTCCAAGTCATTCAGTCGGAAGTTCGAGCTTGTCAGTGGATGGACAGTCTTGAGGACAGTTCTTCCTAACGTCTGGGACGCCGACATCCATGCTGGAGCATTTAGCATTCTTTTAGGTCACACTGGGGATCAGGGACCCGTTGTAGCGTGCTCTCATATTTTCCCTGCCATCCTGAGCTCTTTAAGTAGGATGCTAACAGCCGCAGTGCATGAGTTACCTTCCCAAGGCGCTGAGGTAAACGAAACCGGTGAGAGTAGTCCCCGCATCTAAGATTGCTCATCCAAGTTACCTTATTTTCCAGAAGGGCGTTCTGTGGCCTACGCTGAGGCGGTCGTTGA
Source organism: Lactifluus rugatus (assembly GCA_003315895.1). Lineage (NCBI taxonomy): Eukaryota > Fungi > Basidiomycota > Agaricomycetes > Russulales > Russulaceae > Lactifluus > Lactifluus rugatus. Next base: position 29,101 of record QFDW01001010.1, on the reverse strand, counting down.
AGAACTTGTCCACTTGCAGTCGTCATGTCCCACGTTCCGGCAATTATTCGAGTCGCAGCAGACAACGCAAGCATTCATACATGCATTTCAATTATTCGTGGCGCGTCTTTCTTCAGCCAACGAAACTTCCCAACATCATGTGCGGATATGCGAGAAGCTTATGCATTTCGGCCTGACCCTAGCTTTGGATAATGCTGCTGCGGGGCCTCAGAAGCGCGAGGTATGTCTACTTCTTCCTCCGTCCCAGCCGTCCTTGACATTTTCTGGAGATTTTGGACATTCTACAAAGTGCTGAACAAGTCATCAACGGCAGGGATGCTCCAAGTACAAGGATTGATCCATCTTTGGTTTCCGAGCGGCGCTCAGTCCGGCATCGGTTCGGGTCGGCAAGGCTCAGCCTCCAACTTGGCGAGCGCACTGTCCAGAAGTCGATGGCTCGTATTCAAGAGTGGCGTTCCACTATTATCTTGACAGAGCAGAAGCGACTGCGTAAAAACCTTTTGGACTTGTAAGACTGTCGCACAATGTTTAAAAAGTTCACCTGAGTTCCACCACAGGAGGGAGCAGAATCGTCAAGTTTCTTGTCTAAATGATTGGATGATCCCGCTCTCTGCGGAGCGCGGGCTTTGGGAAAAGCCTAATCTACACCATGCTTGGCGATTGGACGAGACCGAAGGTCCCTACAGAGTAAGGTACGACAATTCAAGGGGTACCTGTATCACAGTCTCTCACCATGTCCAGGAAAAAAATGGAGTCAAACATGATTGCACCACTCAGCTCCAAAGTTGATGAGGATACCCAACTGCGGTCCATCGAACTACCCCAACCAGAAGATCAGTCCTCTCTGCGCATGGAGGTGCCACCGTGGGCAGAGTCTTACGAGATCTCATCTACTGATACCGAAGGTAATGCGAGTGTTCCAACCTTCCTTCTGGATCATATCCTAAATTGTTTCCAGATAATCATCAATTAGCGGAAGATGTCATGGATGACAAGCATCGTAGGGTGCGTCACGAGCTTGAACCGGGGGATGTCATCGAGGCCGTCAGTACTATTGCAAGAATCACTGGGGTCGATTCTTCCCGTAAGTCTACAACAGAACCAGCGATGAGTATACTCAGTGGGATTAGCCGGTCTTTTAATCTGCGGCCGGACACACTTTTATATCCTTGAGGGTCTAGTAGAGAGCGACGATAGGGAAATAATCGATGCGCAAGACGCTCCTCGGAGTTTACTCTTCGTCCCCGGTAGTATTCTAGAATTGAATGGGATTCAACGAGCCCGACGGTGGTAGGAACATCTTTCCAAGTTCTTGCTTCCGCTGAGATCCACGACAGGCCCTACGAACAGATAGCCAGCCTAAGTAATAGGGCGTTCCTGTTCCGTGATGTTGCGTGAGTTTCAGCTCCGCTGTCTTCAAATTGCTAGCGTTGCTTATGAGAGATAATCATTAGGCTCGAGATATACCTGAAAGATAGTCGCTCTGTTTTACTTGTTTTTACAGACCATAAAAAAAGGATAGAAATGGATCGACGACTGTCGTCTGCTATTAACGGGCGCTCGGCAACCTCTTCAACGGGTCTTACCCCCGGTTTGACCCCTAGTCTCCTCATGTCCCCTTTCGCAAGCATGGTCAGCGCTCGAGTCATTGCCGGATTTCGTGCGGATGAGCTGTCAACGGCTCAGCGAAAATGGCAGGCCAGGGAAATCAGTAACGTTGGTGAAATACTCTGATTAGATGCAATGTTCTCACTTCCCTTACAGTTTACGTATTTAAGCATACTCAATCAGATTTCTGGTCGCACTCCGAGTGATGCTACTCAATACCCAGTGTTCCGTATGTCATCTTATCGGGGGAGTTTCACTTCTTATCTATTTTGCCTTAGCTTGGGTATTGCAAGATTACGAATCTGAAACCCTGGATTTCTCATCAAGGGATATTTTCAGGGAGTACGTGTTCGCTCCTTCATCTCCTATTGCCTCAAACCAATTAGAGGCCAAGTCTCACACAGCCAATGGGTGCGTTAACCTCAGCACGGCGAGAGGCAGCCCAGTTGCGCCACGAGAACCTTGAGAGTGTCGGCGAGAAGCCGTTTCATTACGGCACCCATTTCAGCTCCTCGATGATCGTGTGCCATTTCTTGATCCGGTTGGCGCCATTCACGAACATGTTTAAGACTCTCCAGGTGAGACCAGGGACCTTATAGAAGCTCAATCTCAAACCTCCTTCAGGGTGGGGACTGGGATTTACCCGATCGCCTCTTCAGGTACTATTCCTTTCCTTTAATCCCGACGGGGTCTGACACGTTGGAAAGTGATATTCATAGAGCATACAGTTCGGCATCTCAGGACATCCGAGGGGATGTCCGAGAGCTTATCCCTGAATTCTACACATGTCCAGAGCAAGTCCGATGAATCTATATAGGCCTCGGATGATCCTGAACTCCTCGCTAGGTTTTTAGAGAACTCAGCCAACCTTAACTTTGGAGTTCAACAAAACACGGGTAAACGAATTCACCATGTCGTACTTCCCCCATGGGCAAAGCAGGATCCGCTTTTATTCATTGTTCTGAATCGTCGAGTAATTGTCATTTCAAATCTTGTTTTCTCGCAACACTGACATTGTCGCAGGCACTTGAGAGTGACTACGTCAGCGAAAACTTACCCGCTTGGATTGACCTTATCTGGGGCTGCAAACAGCGTGATCCCGCCTCCCTGAATGTGTTTCATCCTCTGAGCTACGAAGGGTCTATAGGTATTACCTACCGTACTCAAAGCAAACAGGGTGATTGACACTTTATGTAGATCTTGACTCCATCACGGATGAGTTAGAGCGGGAAGCAACAGTAGGCATTATCCATAATTGTGAGTTTAAAATTCAGACACTGCTACCTTTGCTCCTAAAGACAAAGATAGTTGGTCAGACACCTCGCAAGTTGTTTGCCACGCCACATCCCCAGCGTTTCACACAAGGGCCCTCGTCACTCCCTCTTGGAACATTGCACGGAATTGGGGAAAATCATGATCTTTTGGCGCAGGGGAAACGACCTGCGGTTCGTGGTAAGTGTTCATTCACTTCGGTGATGGGGCTTATGTACCACTTTTTGAAGACCTTCGTCATGGTGGCGCCGTCCAGGGTCTGACAGTTGATCCTATTGGGGAGAAGATACTCCCACATCCTGCTGGTGTACTCTCCGTGCCTTCACGTCCTCATGAACAAGTTGAGTGGGGATCCAGTCGGAGTGGTAGGGCGGCGGCTAGCCAGTTGCGCACTTCAGTCGACGGACAGGTAAGCAATAGTCATGACTCTAGCTTGTATCAAGACTTATAGTCGTATAGATTGCTCAAATTGTTGAGGGAATTGAGTGCACCTGTGCCACTTTCGCGGACTCTGAGAATCTAATTACCGGGTCGCAAGACAATATTGTCCGACTATGGCGTGTTTTACGGGGCGGCAATTCAGGCACAGGCGCCCTGAGCATATCCCTCTCGAACATGATGCGTGTGCATAGGGACTCGATTCTCTGCGTAGCTGCGTCAAGGCCGTGGTCAATTATCGTGAGCGGGTCCAAGGATGGAAGTGCAGCGCTATGGGATTTGAACAGGGCAGTGTATATGAGATCCATCTGGCATGGAGAGGGTGACACGGTTGGAGTTCATCTGGCTACAATCAATGAGAGCACTGTGCGCTGTTCCATTTCCGCATACCCATTCAATGACGTGACTTTTCGTAGGGATACATTGCGACCTGCTCACGGCAAAAGTTGTGCCTGCACACGATCAACGCTAGGCCTATTGCCACCGTCGACCTCAATTTTTCAGCGTCACTCCCGCATGTGCCACCCACAATCACTTCTCTTGCCTTTCATGAACGGGACTATGCTCGCCTGGGAATTCTGGCAACCGGGTCCCCAGATGGGAAGATAACGCTCAGGACATGGAACGCAGACAATACTCCAAAGGAGGAGAGAGCTCGGTGGGAGTTTGTCACACTGAGGGTCTTGAGGGCAGAAAAGCCGAGTGCCATTACCGCATTGAAATTTGTTGGGTACGTAAAATAACGCTCTTCACCGACCGCCTGTGGTTAGGTTCACACGCACTCTTCCAGAGAACGGTTATACCACGGAGATAACGAGGGACAGGTGTTCTGCTGGGACCTTCCAGATTAATATGTTATGTTTTGCAGTTCTGCTTGCTTTGTTATCTGTGATAGATATAGAAAGAATGATAGCCGAAAACACGCGCACGTGAGAGCGGCAAAGGAACTTTGAGAGTTGCGACGCGGGGTTGTGACGCCTCATCAACGTGCATTTCACACTCATTTACTATAAGACCTTATTCCCAGGCCTTTAGGCATCAATACGACACTCCTTCTCCCCTTGTCTCTTCGTCTAGGTGACTGCGGATCTGTGCCTCCCCACTTGTCCTTAAACGTCACGTTGTAAGCGAGTCAATCGACATTCTCCCGCCTTGCTGATTTGGGTTAGTCATAGTCAATCCCCACTTAAAGGAGGATACCCACCACGGTTGTCCGTTTAATCAGATTTCATTAACAATGTCTTTGAGACAGTCCTCGACTCAGTCGGAGACTCCTTCTCGCATCTCCCGTCGTTCTTCTGCAGCTGGGGCCGCAAGCCTTTTGAAGACAAGAACCATCTCAAATGCATCGCTTATAAGCATCGATAGCAACGCGACAACCGTGACGCCCCAAAGCGTTGGCGGGAATGAGACACTTATCCCGAGCGTTCCTCCTACTAGTTTCCGGACCAAGCGTATGTCTACATCTATTCCAGCACTCACTTCCATTCGACGTCAGTCCGCACCGGTGCAAGGACTTATCAATAACTCGCATTCCGTTTCCCTTCTCAGTTCACCCGTAATATCGACGTCGCTGTCTCATATCACATCTCCAACTCAGCGCGATTCAACCACCCTCAAATCTTCACCCTCTGTAGCTGGTTCCGCTCGTACTGCACGCTCAAACAACCTTTTTGGAGGTTCAGACACACCATCAGCTCCATTAGTGCCGTCTACTCCGCGTCCACGCGTTCTCTCCTTGACTGTACCCGGACAGCGACCTCGCGTAAGCGAGTCTCCGGGCACGAGTCTCTGTACATCATCTCCGTCAGTCAACCTCACAATGCCCAGCCCACAATCCAGCAAAGTCAAGTCATCATCGCGGCAGTCCTCGTCACGTGTCATCCACACAAAATCACCTTCGAGAAAATCTGGGACAGCATCTCAAGCCAACAGTAAGTCACAGAAGCAACAAAACGGATCTGCACCATCCACAATTTCTATGTCTACCCCCCCTTCACTCCTCGACCTCCGCCAAATCAACGGCGATGAGGACCTCGCAGGCTCTATGTCAATATGGGATGGTGACGATATGACGATTGACATGCTGACCGCTGCTGATGACGAAAACGTGGATGAAGAGGTGAGGGTATTTGCTGTTGTGGCTGTACAGTATCGATAAGAATCCATCCTCCAGTTTCAAGGTGGTCTTAACACACTTCTGTCAGTCCACACGAAGAAGCTTCTTCACTATAAGCGTCTCCTTGAACGGACCCAGGCAGCTACAGCAGCTCAACTCCACGCCCTACAAGCCGAGGTGCGTGTCTTGCGCGAACGCGAACGGCAGCGGGAGGAGAGCGGGACGGTGTCTCTGGTGATTGATAGTAATGACCTCTGTGTATGCGGTGGTCAAAAGTCAGCTGGTTATTGGAGCGGGTATCGTGGAGGTGGGAATGATTATGGAGAAAGCCCTGACTTGATGAAAGCTCTGAAAAGGGATGCGAGCGGTGAATTCAGCGAGACCGAGGTCCGAAAAGCTATCCGTGGGCTTAGTCGAGACGAGCGCATGAGACTGTACGTCTTATGATCATCCTCGAGCATTGCATGCCTGACCATAAGCTTAGGATTGCTATCATACTAGACTGTAAGCTGCCTTGTTTTTGTCTTGTTTCACGATGGTTCTGACGTTGAGTTAGCGTGCCTGCCCGGCGACATTCGGCTCCAGATTCTGCTATTAGAGAAATACGCCAAGGCTACGTTCGATATCTTGGGCAACCTTGCTCCAGACCTCGCTTTCAAAGTTCTCAAACACCTAAACGTGTCAGAGCTACTTACTCTCGAACCTGTGCGTGTTCACACTACATTGGACTGTGCGATAGATACAATCTGCCTATCTCAGGTTTCAAAGAAATGGCAAGAGATAGTGCACCTACCCGTTCTTTGGAAGTATCATTGTCTAAAGCTGACTACAATGGATCCAATGCCTCTCAAAGCCCCTTCTTCCCCTGCGGGATGGTATGCAGAGCAAATTCTGAGAGCTACAACCTGAAGTGATGACCGGCATTCCAGGGAACCCCTTTATCGCTCCTTACACCATCGCGAGTCCAACTTCCGCGATGGCATACCTCAAACTATTCGTTTCCTCAACGGCCATACTAACTTCTGCACAACCCTCCTTCTACGTGGTGCGTCCTTAGGCTGTTCGGTGGTACCGCACGCCGTAAAGTCTTGCATCACCGACAGGCAAACGGCTAATTAGTGGGTCATACGACGAAACTATCCGTTTTTGGGACATCGAAACAGGCGAGATGAAGAAGTGCTTGCAGGTTAAGAAACCTGTCAGCTGTGTCGATTTCTTGTTGGAAGAAGGTTTGTCATCTATCAGTCTCACACGCTGGCAGACTCAATAAGCTTTGTAGAGGTGTTTGTGGTTGGCTTCCACGACGTTGGGTATGTCGTACCATTGATCTCTTGCTGAAGTTTCCTCACTTTACTATAGCCGAGTTCATCTGTTCTCTTCGGTAACATTTAATCCCTTACAACAACTGGCAGGACACCTTAACGGCATCCGGGCTGGTGAGTGCCTTCGAGTCCAGGCGTTTGCTATGTGCCGACACTCGCGTGAAATCTAGTGGCCTTATCCTCGAAAAATCTTGTCTCCGCCGGGGCAGATAAAGCATTGGTATGCTGGGATTGGCGAGCCGGGACGAAGGTCGTGCGTTTTGGCCAGCAGACCACGGTGAATATTGGTGTGCAGCTCATTAGTGGCGGGTCTTCGGATGAGGGCGAACGCGTCGTTAGCGTGACCATTGATGGCATCGTCCGCGTTTTCTCAATTCGTAAGTATGCCGCCCCTTACGCGTCTTCCAGATGGATTATCACTCTTCATTCACAGGCCGTCGGGAGATGATCTCCCAATTTAAACTCTCAGAGCTGGCAGGCGGTGACCCGATGCTGAATTCCAGACTTTTCAACGTCGGGAAAGCCCCGGACAATATGTTGCAGTGGTTTGCCGCTCACGGTGCCCAAATGACGGTATGCTTGCCTAATCAACTTACCCTCTCGCCCCTCGTTGACCGTACCGTTCCCAGTGCGCCACAAAATCCATTATCCTGCACTTGCGATGGACTGAGGCTGAGGAGACGACGAACGCGGGAGGCACCCTGACGGATACTAGTGATCCAGATATACAGAACTCACCCGGTCTCTCAGAATCCATAGGACGCAGCCGGACCCGCCCGTCACTTACTCGTTCAGGCTCTCTCAAGACACCCTCTCGACGTACTTCTTTCGTTACGCCACGTGCTCTCCCTAGCCCTCGTACGCCGGGAACGCCGATCAGCCCTGGGTGTGCCCTAGTCTCGCCGGGTTATGCGGCACGCTCAAGACGTGCTGCCATACTCACAGCCCCACCACGGTTAATTGCAGTCATCGAAACTCCTGATGTTGCGGTTGGTGCAGTGGATCCAAGAAAACGCCGTGTAGTCACAGCGACTAGGTTCAGCTCGCGTACAGGAGCGTATCGCAGAGTACGGACTCGGGCTCGGTCCTCCCCGACTCCTTGGCTGACCTGATCGTCTAGATTTTCATGTCGACTCATAGAGAGAAAGATATTCCCATCGCGGAAAGTGGGGCAGACGACAACAGCGAGGACTTATTATCGCTGGGCAATCCTCCGCATTTTGTCGATCTTGATACCAGTATTGCGACTATTTCAGGTGCCTGGAATGTAATCGCAGACGACCCCGCTGGTGCCTATGATATGAAAGGTCTCTATGGATCGCTCCCTCAGAAGTTTTCAGGATTAGCGACACCAGAGAAGAATCCCATGTCGATGCAGCTCAGTCATGAGGAGGTAGTAGTTGGCTGCGCGGATGGGACTATCTAGTATGTGTAATTTACTATGACCTGGTCCCGAAAGCTAACCATTATTAGTGTGATGAGCTTCGTTGGATATGACTATGCCAAACGGCGGGGAATGCCGCCAGAGGCAAATGGGGTACTTGATGAGGAGCTGGGTGACTTGTAAACCTCGAATGGCACATTATCCAGGCCATTGTTCGTTACCACACCTTTCTCACCGATTCTTCTGTTGTCCTCATACCACACAGTCTTTCATTCTCGTAGTTACATTGGTTATAGGTTATACCCGCGGAAATGCCAAACTATTGATTTACATTTAGGGCGTTCCCACGTGACTGCGCAGTAAGTTATAGGAAGGCTCCGTCCTGCAATCAAGTTGAGAATTATTCCACTAGCCCAGGTCATATTACGCTCACGTACGAAAGTAAGAGGAAATTGATACTACTATGGGCGCAAGTTGACACGACTTGAATGCAACGCTCAAGTATGAATGGGCACAGGCACGTGTGGCGAGGTGCAGAAATGGCTTTCGAGACGTGGAAACCGCCGGCTTGGGTTGAGAGGTTACATCATTTACACCATCAACATGCCGTGGGATCTCATCCAGCTCAATGATGGTGCGTTCAACTTTCTCGTGTCTGCGCCCGTAGCGGCCAGCCTGCTCCCGCTCACTTCGCACAACAACTTATGACTGCTACATAGGGTATTCCATACCAAGCATTGCATTCGGGACGTGGGGTATCGGCAACGGTCAAGGTCCCATAGACCAAGTGGAACAGGCTATATCTGTCGGATTCAGTCATATTGGTACGAGTGATATCGCTCTCGCTCAAAGACGCAACTGACGCGGTAACATGCAGACACCGCTCAGATGTACCGCAACGAGGCGGAAGCTGGAAAAGCCGTGCGTGAGAGTGGGCTCGCGCGGAAGGATATATATATCACTACCAAGTATTCGGGACTTGACGGACTCGATATCGAAACTTCCATTGCCAACAGCCTTGAGAATGTGCGTCACCTCCTTTTTTCGCTGCCGCTCTGGACCACCGGAGTGACAGTGGTATTGCTGTTGCTAACGCGCCGCTCATATTAGCTTGGCGTTGAATATGTTGACCTGTACCTCATCCACCATCCACGCCTCGCGAAGCCAGACATTCCGACTGCCTGGGCCAAGATGGAGTCCATCAAGAACTCGGGTCTTGCCAAGTAAGTTCGCACTCGTTGCCCTTTTGCGTCCACTTTCAGGGACGGCCAAGCCACTGACAACACTTGTTGCTCCGTGACTTTAGGAGCATTGGTGTCAGCAACTTTGGCATTAATGAACTCGACATCCTCCTGGCGTCTGCCAAAATCATACCAGCTGCGAACCAGGTATAGTTCATAGAGTGTTTGCTTTTCATTGTGAGCCCTCGCTTGGCTGACGCCTACTGCGCTCAGATCCTCCTGCATCCCTATGTCTATGCGGGTCAGGCCCCACTTCTTGCCTATTCTGCTACCCACGGTATCGTTACCGAGGCGTACTCGGCCCTGACGTATGTCCGACCCACCTTTCGCCCCACTAGCCTAGTATTGCTCATATACGACGAACTCTGAACCCAGCCCAGTCACGCACCAGCCCGGCGGTCCTGTGGACAGACCAGTGAACGAGATTGGGCAGCGGTTTAACGCCACAGCAGATCAGGTCTTGCTCGCTTGGGTCAGGGCCAAAGGTGCCGTCGCTGTCACGTATGGGAGTCTACGCTTTCATTAGTCAGAGCACCGCTCATTGTCTACCTAATTCTAGGACGAGTTCCAAAAAGTTCCGCTTGGAAGGCTACCTTGCGGCGGCGGACCTAAGTACGCTTATTTGTGGTTTGACCTGCGAGTCTGCTCACTCGGATATTTGCAGAGCTTACCCCTGAAGACGTCTCGGCGATCGACGCGGCAGGTGCAAGGGGTGCACGTCGGCAGACCTTCATCAAGACCGTGCGTATTATGGCCGAGCTCATGCTTCTTGGGGCAGTAGCGTTTCGCATATATGCATTCTTTGCAGAGTACCGAAGGAGAGTCGGAGAGACGAGATATGCCAGGGCAGATGCGTGGGAGTAAAACCAGTAATATTATTGTAGCCTATGCGTAAGTGCGCTGCTGCGGTATTTTGTTGTGTGGACTTGCGTAGACAGCGCTGTATCTGTATCGAAATGAACTCGCGGAGCAATCCTTCGAAAGTTATCGCCCTCGACTAACTTGGGGCTGCACCGTGGATGATCTCTACTATCAACTGCTTACCTCCGGAGACCGTAAAGCTAGAAAGAGCACGCAAAGGAGAGATTCCATGTCACGGTCGGAGTTGAATGTTGCTCGGGAAATTCCGCATCACTAGTCCCCCGCCCCAGTGCACTCGCACACACACCCTACATGACTATAAATTATAACCGTTGCAATTCCACAGCAAAGAGACATTCCCAAATGTACAATCAAGTGTTGGGTCGATTATCAAGAGCCTAGTGTGTCTTTCAATCGAAGAACCGACCTCCATCTATACTAATCTGTACGTCGCTCTGTTAGCCGAGCAAGCTGATAGATCGGGTGCCGAGTTACTCACTGATTGCCCAGTGATAAGATGGGACTCCTTGGAAGCGATGAAAGAAACCAGTGGCGCAATGTCAGTCGGGACTCCGACATACCCCAATGCTGCCGTCTTTGAAAGCTGCATGGATATTTTCTCGAACCAGCTCACAGCGCTGAAGGTTGTGATGACACGTACCTGTTCTTCAAGTACTCCCGGGGGAGTTCCAAGACCCGCCTCGAGAGAATCCCCTGTTGGGTTGGATATTAAAAGTGTATCTCTGGAAGAGGATGCTGACGCGTACACATGGGAGTCTTCACAGGTCCGGGTGCGTAAGCGTTGACAGTAATGCCATAGGGGCCGAACTCCAAAGCTAACCGGAAGCGCAACGCCTCAGCAAGCGAAAAGCACCGGAGCCGAGTGGGATAAAACACACACCGGCGCATTGAGTCAGCCCTCGGACGCCGAATTTGCTGGCAGCATATGCGCCGAAGGATGCTTGGGCTTGCTTCCCTGTTCCAGAGCATGCGCCTGTAATAACGGACTAGGGTGAGCGTGACATAACACTGGGGAACGACGAGGATGTGTGGTTCACCGATGATGCGCCCGCCGCGGCCTTGCGCGATCATTTGTTTGGCCGCGTACTTGTAGCACAGGAAGGTGCCACGAAGGTTAACGGCGAGTATACGATCGAGGTCGTCCGCAGTAGCTGCCAAGGATCAAGGTCAGCGAACGAAAGGCATTCCATTACGATCAAACGCACTCTCAACGATTTTTTTCATCATGGAGATACCAGCATTCGCGACCATCTAGGCGTGCCGGGTGGCATCCGTCAATGAATCTTCAATTGTCGCATCAGGAGAGCTCGGGTCGTACCACATCCAGTCCACCGAACAGGCGGGCTGCATCCGACACCATCGCCTCTACTTGTTCTTCGCTGCTCACATCAGCCAGGACGCAATGCACGCGGCCGCCGTGAGCTTTGATTTCTTCTGCCACTGTTTTTAGTAATGCCTCGCACGCGGGGATGTCGTTGAGCACGATATCGAAACCATCTGACGCGAGACGGACAGCAATGGCGCGGCCAATACCTTTGCTAGAGCCCGTCACGAGAGCAACACCCTTTGGTGGCATTGTAGAGGGAGATACGAGTACAAAGACAGAGAGGGCAAGGAGGAGTGCTGAGAGCGTGGCAGTCGCATCTACATTTATATGTTCACGTAGGGAATCATGAATGTTTGCAAGAATATTTTGGGCCCTCCTTTTTGTTTGGAACGTGCGCCTCAGGCCTGCTGCGCCCTCAGCAATTGACGTGCGGGCGATTGCTATTGTCTTCCCACCTCGCGCAAAACACCCTGATCTACCAGGCGATTTCGCATGACATCGGTATATACATCACTGTATCATCAGTATGGCGGTATATATATTTCCATTGACACACTCGCGCCTTCTCTCGGCGACGTAATCCATTCTCTGTCCAATCGACAGGCTTCTCGGAGATAACAGTAAGGATCGGCGACGGTATGGACACCAAGAATGACAATGCCGGGTCATGTTCTCGTGCGATGGCTTCCCGGTGCATGATCATGGACGGCTCATCGCTGCCATCGCACTGTCCCTCACTTTCTGACATGCACAACTACTCTGCCAAGGGAATGTAACTAACATAGGACTGATGTCATGATGATGATGAAAAGCAGCTCGTGTGATTGGTTCGGCGACTAGCGGATTCCCGGTTTGACCGTGCCGGGTTAGAGACAGCCGCTGTCTCAAACACTCGACTCGTCCAACCATGCTCTCCGTAATTGCAAGGTCCTCTTCAAGGCACTTGGCCCCAAGAACACTGACACTACGTTCATTTTCATGTTCCGCGGTCGCTCGACAAGCAGTTCCCACAGAGGATAAACCTCTCAGTAAGGAGTTCAAGATCTATCGCTGGGTACATCGATACTGTCCCTCGACTTTCTGCCCCTCTGCTCATTCTTCCCTCAGAATCCGGATGAGCCTCAGAAGAAACCGGAACTTCAGTCTTACACTATTAATCTCAACGACTGCGGACCCATGGTGAGTACTTCCTTTTCTGCAAGGTTAGACTCCCGTATGCCTTCAACTTATCTCACCTACAGATCTTGGATGCGCTTATCAAAATAAAGAATGAGATAGACCCGACCCTCACGTTTCGTCGCTCATGCAGAGAGGGCATATGTGGCTCTTGCGCGATGAACATCAATGGTCAGAATACACTTGCCTGCCTCTGTCGCATCGACCGAAATGAAAATAAGGACACAAAGATCTATCCCCTCCCTCATAGTACGCTTCTGGTTCTTGGTCATATCAAAGATCTCACATGCGCGCGTTTCAGTGTATGTTGTGAAAGACCTCGTTCCCGACCTCACTCTATTCTATAAGCAGTACAAATCTATCGAGCCCTACCTCCAAAATGACAACCCCCCCGCTCAGGGCGAGTATCTTCAGTCCCCGGAAGACCGTAAGAAACTTGACGGACTCTACGAGTGCATCCTCTGTGCTTGCTGCTCCACCTCCTGTCCCTCCTACTGGTGGAACCAAGACGAGTATCTCGGTCCGGCCACGCTCATGCAAGCCTACCGCTGGATCGCTGATTCGCGCGATACGTACAAGGCACATCGTAAACAGAAGCTTCAAAACGAGATGAGTTTGTATCGCTGCCACACCATATTCAACTGTCCGTCTCTCAATTCCCATCCTCATCCCTTACTTGCCGTTCTGACACGTGGATAACCCCTATTTAGGTGCCCGAACATGTCCGAAGGGCCTTAACCCCGCCGCTGCCATTGCGCAAATTAAGCTTCAACTCACGGCAGATTAGAGAATCGAATGAGGACCCAAGCGGAGAGGCAATGCATAGGAGGAGCGATGGGCACGCCGTCTTGTACGCACACCCCTCTCTATGCGCATATCGGCTGTGCATTATTTTATTTCGTCCATATGCAAATATATACTAGGGAAAGTACAAACCAAGGTGTGACTCAAAAGGCCGAATGGCTATGAGCAAATCTTCTTCCCATATTCGTATTGCTCCGCGCCTACACTCAGTATCACGTTGACGTCCCTCACATGAATGCCGACTGTGAGCACCTGTTGGGTAGATGACCACGTGTCATGTAGCGACCTTGAGGAGGGATGTACGAAAGTTTCAGTCGTATAGTTCCCTGTCACCACAACTGCAGCCACAGCGCCAAGGGCGAACCCGCAGGTCCAAAGGGGCCACGGATTTTGGGTTTGTCTATGGTACACGATACCAACTAATCGAAATACACGATACGAAATCATACATACAAAATCCATTCAGTTCTCGTCATCTTATCAGCACTCTAGTCAAAAGAAATTCCTCCGTTGATCGAAATCTGTGGGAGAAAAGTCAGTGTTTCAAGTTGCAACCAAGACGTTAATGAGTATGCGCACTGTTTGTCCTTTTGAGGTTTTTTTTTGACGTCAACAAGCTGGTACTCGTCATGAGTTGCGTGACTCACCTGTGACGAAGCCTGCCTCCTTGGAAGCTAGATAGGAAACCAACTGGGCAACTTCATCGGACTGCCCAGTGCGGCCTACCGCTGTCGACGTGCGGAACTGTACGCAATAAACAATGGGCAAAACATTTAGTGATGCCAAAGGCTGGGCGGGCAAGAAGTGATAGTAATATAATACTTGTGACTGACCCCGTAGCGTCCGGCACGTGGGCCGGAGAGAGGCTCCAAGAAGTCATCGTACGCGTCGACTGCAACTAGCTGTTAAGGGAGAGAACAAAACAAGAAAAGCGAAGATGGGAACTAACGAAGCCGTGTCTCTATTCCCCCAGGGGCGTACGCGTTTACGGTGATTTTGTACTTCCCCAGCGTCGCTGCTGCCATCCAAGAGTCGGGAGTTTCAGTTCGCGCGTCTCGCAGGGGAAAGAACATGCAAATACATACCGGCGCTTTGTGTCATGCCTCGGATGGCAAACGTACTCGCAGAATACGCGAATAGCGACTCGTTGGCTGTAGATGACCGATATTTTTAGCAATGGTCCTCGAAGTTAGGGGGGTTTATAAGCACCTTGCCTTCCCGCCATCGAGGATGCGCCTAATGTAACAGGGATCCGGACGAGCAGGATTATCGCGCCGACGCGTAGATAAGTTGACATCCAGACGTACCGATAATGCGCCCGCCTCGTCCTTGCGAGATCATCTGTCTAGCAGCGTGCTTGTAGCAAAGCATAACGCTGCGCGCATTCATCGTCATCTGCTTGTCGAACGCCGCAACGGATGCTGTACCACCGGCAGATGAGATACAAATAACCATGCGCATCCGGGCTGCAACTTACTCGACAAGAAGGACTCAATGATCATGATGCCAGCATTAGCCACCATCTGTAAAACGACGGTTACATCAACAAAGGCCGGGAACTTGAAGGGAGGGGGCCGGGGGGACCAACTTCAACATACCACGTCTAGGCCGCCTAGCTCACGCACGGTTTGCTGGATCATGCCAGTAACGACCGATTCGACAGAGACGTCTCCTGGCGTGGCGATCGCGCGCCGTCCCTTTGCCTCGATCTCCTTGACCACCTTATCCAGCTCGGGCGTATTTGGCAGGTCATTCACCGCGACATCGAATCCATCATCAGCGAGCCGCAACGCTATGGCGCGACCTATTCCCCGCGCTGCGCCAGTGATTAAAGCAACCCCTTGAGACTGGGGTTCGGAGGATTCCGAGGATTCCATGTCGAGTTGTACGCGTGTCGTTGTAAGGGTCTGGGGGAAGGGACGAACCTTAGCTGGCTCTCTCGATCAGGGCCGATAGCCCTCCCTATATATAAAGGTACAAGGACAAGATTCATCGGTGTTAGGATGGGCGCCTGGTCTCTAACCGCTCACAAATCAGTGGCCGGGTACAAGCAGTGCAAAGGTTACGACCGACGGAGTCAAGGCAGTTTGCAGCCCCATGGTCAAACGCCAAGAGGGTCACAGGTGTTCATCAGCAGCCAGAACATCCGGTAGATCTGTATCGAGGGCCAATGCTGTGTTGTATGTACTCGAGTGATACACTGACTGTCAATAACAAACAGCAATGGCCTAATTGAGCATGACATCTTTTAATCTTCTCATCACATAGCACAGGAATAAGCTTAATCATGGGGTTGAAGGTACACTACCCTAAATAGTAACCGGAGTAGTAAAACTCTAAGGTGCCATGATCCGTCACGGTGATGTTGGAATGGTAAGTTGCTTCAATTCACTTGATACTGTTTTTTTTGAAAAAAATGGCCCCTTTCTGACAATCTTAGAGTGAATGTAGCCTTACAACGCAACATAACGCAAGCGCCAGTATGCAACAGTCCGAGCTGCCACTGGGACACCTGTGAGACAATCAATGTTCATGAACGTTCATGGGAAGAGGCCTCGACGGTGGACAAAGTAATAAAGCAGCACCCGCAAGAAGGTCTTTCCATGATCCATTGGCATGGAAAGGGTGTCGGAGTTGCAAGACTATAAGGTCTTTATCTCGGCGTCAATTGACTAACAAAGACGGCTGTGGAATGTGACAAAATACAGCTTATCATAACGTGCAGTGCCTTGATTGTCTTGATTCGCACCCTTTGTTGGCATCTCGCTTCAAGCCCGTCCCACGCATGAGCCCATTACCTTGTGTCTTCAACTAAGACCTCATCATTGTTGCTCTTCGCTTACTAGATATGCAAGAATCACTTGAAGGCTCATGATAGTGGACCAACTGTCGAGCGTTCAAGCAAGTCTCGTGCTCACAACGTTCAGTTATAAATTGGAGAAGATAGGATACTGATGTAATGCCTACAACTCATCTACCTTTGGTGGGCTCGACTGTTTGCCATCCTCATTCTTGTGCAGGCTTTCGAGAGCACCGCTGCATCTTTCCCTTCCACCTCTCAGTCAAAATAAATACCACCATTGATAGAAAGCTTTCCTAATGTCAGAATGTATTGAGGCGGGAGTGAGGAAGACAGACATACACATTGACCTTTCGCCGGCAGTGCACAGATGTGAGGATGGTGTTAATCGATGCGGTGGTGCAAAGTATGCCTAGTACTTACCAGTAACAAAGCCAGAGTTGTCAGACGCAAGATAAGATACAAGACCAGCTACATCCTCGGGAGTTCCAATGCGCTGAATCGGTGTGCTCGAGACAAGCTAAGCTCTCTCTCAGATGAAGGCAATTTAGTTTTGCAATTTGAGAGCACGCTCACTGTAGAAGCCGCACTCCTCACATCTGGACCAGGCTTAGAGGCAGTATAGGTATTTAGATCTTCAACTGTTACAGACAATCACTCAAGGAAGACGTGCTGAGGTGGAAGAAAGACCAACGCATACGAGTATCCACTCCTCCAGGAGCATACGCATTCACAGTAATGCCTTGCTTGCCGAATTCACAAGCTATGAACAATCGATGTTTAATTCCAAGTCATAAATGCGACGTGTAACAACTCACCAGCCGCTTGCGTGAGACCACGAATGGCAAACTTGGAAGCAGCATAAGCAGGGATGACTTCAGAACCTGCCCCCAAAAGGGTGAGCTTTTTTTTTCGCATAATGTAAACATCAGATATCACCTCGTTTGCCTGCTGCCGAACATGCCCCTACCATAAATTACTTCTGGTCAATACGGACGTTATCAGGAAGAGTGTATGAAGGCGTACCGATGATCCGACCTCCTTTACCTTGTTCTATCATTTGCTTCCCGGCATACTTGTAACACAGCATGGTGCTGCGAGCGTTGACAGCCATTACGCGGTCAAAGGTCTCGACAGAGGCTATGCACGTCTCAGCCTGAGCGAGGTATCGCGGAGACCGGTATCCTCCAACTCACTTTCCATGAGTGTCCCATAGAAGCTAATTCCCGCGTTGGCAACCATCTACGGTCATTCGGCAGCATCAACACAGGATAACAATGGTTCCAGTTATTGGGGAGACCAACTCACCACATCGAGGCTGCCCAGCTTATTCACGACTTCGTCAATGATCCTCACTACGTCTTGTTCCAGAGACACGTCTGCGGGTGCGGCGAGTGAGCGGCGACCCTTGGCCTCGATCGCCTGTCGAACGGCATCCAATTCAGCATCGACTGTCAGATCATTGACTGCAACGTCGAGACCATCATCGGCAAGTCGAAGGGCGATCGCACGACCAATGCCGCGTGCTGCACCAGTGACGAGGGCTACTTTTGTCATTGTTAGTTGTGTAGATATGTGTGAAGGGGGAGGCAATGGAACCCCCTTGAAATTGGAGGCTCATATACGCATTTGTGATGGGCTCAAGAAACGCTTACAGAGTGTGGACCGGGCTTAAGAGAGGCGTTGAGCATTTGCGGATCGGGCTTAAGAAAGGTTAACACGTATGGACCGGGCTTAAGATAGGCTTACACACATTGGACCGGGCTTAAGAAAAAGGTTTCTTCGCTTCTTCTCACCGCTTCGGCCGATTCCTGCGCGTAGATTAGGTTCCGTTCCCATTGTGTATTGCTTGGTGGACTCGACTTGAGCCAAACATTGTTCCCGCTACCTCAGTAGTGGGTTCTTACAATGCAACTTTGTCTAGGGAGTCCCTGCCAAAATTGCAATCGGGGACCAAGATCTGGTGCAATAGGAAACAGTTTCCCAGCTGCTTCAGCTTTGAAACTGGCCCCTCATGATTCTTGTTGATCCAGCGGAAATTGGTCGGTCCTCGTGACTAATGCACGACTCATCATCGTCTTCTGACGTCAGAAATATAAAAGGGCGATGCGGGACACTAATAATTGTCAGTATTGTTTGCCCACCTTCATATGACGTAGCAGGCCTTGCGTGTCTCTCACGGCCTTACTGCATTATCATATCAATAGCGCAGGCTGGTGGCTGACATCAAGTAAACAAATACTGTACCTCGGCTTGGAATGCGACAATACAGCGTATCATGAGTGCGGTGCCTTGATTCGCACCCTTCTCGCTTCAAGCCCGTCCCACACATGAGCCCATTCCCTTGTGTCTTTAACTAAGACCTCCTCCTCATTGTTGCTGTCCGCCTACTCGATAACTTGAAGGTTCATGATACATCCACCAACAGTCGAGCGTTCGAGGAAGTCTCATGCTCACAAAGTACACAGTTATAAATTGGAAAAGATAGGATACTGACATAATGCCTACAACTCATCTACCTTTGGCAGCCTCGACTGTTTGCCGATCCTCATTCTTGTGCAGGCTCTCGAGAGTACTGCTGCATCTTTCCTTTCCACTTCTCAGTCAAAGACCATACCACCATTGATAGAAATCTTTTCTAATGTCAGAATGTATTGAGGCGGGAGTGAGGAAGACAGACATACACATTGACCTTTCGCGGGCAGTGCACAGACGTGAGGATGGTGTTAATCAATACGGTGGTGCAAGGTACACCTAGTACTTACCAGTAACAAAACCAGAGTTGTCAGACGCAAGATAAGATACAAGACCAGCTATCTCCTCGGGAGTTCCAATGCGCTGAATAGGTGTGTTCGAGGCAAGCTAAGCTCTCTCTCAGATGAAGGCAATTCAGTTTTGCAATTTGAGAGGACGCTCACCATAGAAACCGCACTCCTCACATGTGAACCAGGCTTAGAGGCAGTATAGGTATTTAGCCCTTCAACTGTTACAAACAATCACTCAAGGAAGACGTGCTGAGGTGGAAGAAAGACCAACGCATATTAGTATCCACTCCGCCGGGAGCATACGCATTCACAGTAATGCCTTGCTTGCCGAATTCACAAGCTACGAACAACCAATGCTAATTCATAAATGCGACGTGTAACCGGGGAAATGACTTACCAGCTGCTTGCGTGAGACCACGAACGGCAAACTTGGAAGCAGCATAAGCAGGGACGATGTCAGAACCTGCTCCCAAAAGCATGAGCTTATTTTGTTTGCATAATGTAAAGGATATGACCTCGTTTGCCTGCTGCAGAACATGCCCCTACCATAAGTTACTTCTGGTCAATAAAGTTATCAGGAAGAGTGTGTGAAGGCGTACCGATGATCCGACCTCCTTTACCTTGTTCTATCATTTGTTTCCCGGCATACTTGTAACACAGCATGGTGCTGCGAGCGTTGACAGCCATTACGCGGTCAAAGGTCTCGACAGAAGCTGCCAGTGTGCACATCTCAGCGGGCTGTCGCGGAAACCAGTATCCTCCAACCCACTTTCCATGAGTGTTCCATAGAACCCGATCCCCGCGTTGGCAACCATCTACAATCAAATCAATCGACAGC
This sequence comes from Lactifluus rugatus, assembly GCA_003315895.1. NCBI lineage: Eukaryota > Fungi > Basidiomycota > Agaricomycetes > Russulales > Russulaceae > Lactifluus > Lactifluus rugatus. The sequence goes on along the minus strand of QFDW01001010.1, from coordinate 9,125 downwards.
GTCAACGCAGGGTGACAATGATTGCAGTTATTGGGCAGACTAATTCACCACATCGAGGCTGCCCAGCTTCTTCACGACTTCGTCGATGATCCTCACCACGTCTGACTCAAGAGACACGTCTGCGGGTACGACGAGTGAGCGGCGGCCCTTGGCCTCGATCGCCTGTCGAACGGCATCCAATTCAGTATCGTCTGTCAAATCATTGACTGCAACGTCGAGACCATCATCGGCAAGTCGAAGGGCGATCGCACGACCAATGCCGCGTGCTGCACCAGTAACGAGGGCTACTTTTGTCATCGCGAAAGCTTTAGTTGTGTAAATATATGTGTGAGAGGGTGAATGGAACCCTTCTGAAATTGGAGGCTCATATACATATACGCACTTGGATGGGAAATTGACCGGGCTAAGAAAGACTTCTTTGCTTCACCGCTTCAGCCGGCTCCAGTCAAGAGAACTTTATTGGGATCGGGCTAAGAAGGCTTCCTTGTTTTCAACGCTTCAGCCGGCTCCGCCTCGTTAGAGTAGGCCGAGTGATTAGGTCGATTAGGGTTCATACGTCCCGTTCCCACGTCTACCAACTGGGTTACTTGGACTGGACTTGGAACGAACACTGTCTGGTATCCCTGGGGGATGCTGTGGTGCTTTGGGTGCCCAGAGAAATATCGATAGCAGACCAAAGCATGTGAACGTTACGAGATACAAATTAGGGTTCTCTGTCAACCATATACATGTACTTAACACGGAAAAGCACTAGCACATCGGTCCTCAGTCACGTTAGTCTCAAACAACATCAGAACCAGTGTCTATAAAGTCGGACCAGTCGATACATGCCTATGGGATGAGTCTCTCCTTAAAGTTCACTGCTCGTATCCAGATCTCGCCTGGCCGGCTGCAAAGAAACGAATTCAGCAGATATTTCGTGCTCGCGAACGTCATACGCACCTGCGCTCGCGAAGCACGCGCCACACCATCCGCTCCCTTTCTCCTGGCGGGGGAGCAACATCTCCAGCCCGAGGCTGATATACTCCTCGGCAGCGAGCACGAAGGTCTGCAAGCCCCTCATTAGTTCCTTCGGCTTCTACAACGACTGTGCCCCGCCAGCCGGGGTCTACAACACGACGGTCTCGATTTGGGAGCATGATCATAGGTGCGCCACCGGGAGACGGACGGATTGTGAACGAAGATCGATGGACCCAACGCACAACCGTGTGATAAGCACCCTGTGGACTACGAAGCAACCTCAGGTAAGCTATGACCTATGACGAATCAACATAGGTGGCTTACGTTTCTGTTCGTACGCGATCTTGTAGTAATTGCAGATTCGCGATAATCTCTTCCCCCCAGAATCGAATATCAAGACGGGCAATAGGATTACGATCTCCAGCTACCCGAACAACGCGATGGAAATACGATGGCGGGAAGGCAAGTGCAGGAAGCGACTGCGGAACGTCGCCAATTTGCGAATATGTGTAATCAAGGTCCTATGATAATTTCACGCGCATGAGAAGGAAGCGGGCTACATGGGATACGCAAGACGTACAATGAGGTACCGCCCATCCCAAACAAGTCGCCCGATGTTACTTTCATCGCCGAGCGCGGTATCCCAGACGACGTCGCCAACGCGAAGCAGTGGCAGAATGCCGGCTTTCCGTAATTCAGTCTCGCATTCGATCACGCCGGAGTCGGAAAGCCAATCTCCATCCGAGGACGGTACGAACACGCGCAGCAAGGGCGCACGCCGCAAGCGGAATAAAGGTGATCGAAAGCCACCTGGTGTGGGAGTACTTCCAAACGGAAGATGCGATTGCGAACCAGCCCCCTGAGACCAAGCAGAGTTTGTCGGAGACGGTGCACGGCTCGATTGCCGTGACGCTGAATGATGCCTGCCTTGTGCTGCACCTGTACTCCATGATGGCGGCGGTCCGTTGGTCTGTCTCTGCGGTTGTGTCTGTCCGATACTATGTCTCCGCCGGATAACTGCACCATATTCTGCATCAGCCTCAGCCTGTGCGCGAAGGCGAACGACGATCCGATTGAACGCGCGTGTTTGTTTCTTCATTCCACGGACCAGCAGAGCATTCTCCTCCGAAGGTGGTGATGAGAGTACGGAGAAGGCAGATTGTGCATACACATAGACGGGGAAACTGACGCCACGCATGTACGCGTGCATTTCCGCAAGGGTGATGCGGATGGGTTCAGGATCGGGCCACGACCAACGCGAGTAGCCAACGGTGCCTAGGTAGCGCTCTAGGGCCACATCGCAAACGGCCGGGTCGGAGTCGAGAGCCTGATGTATCTCTTTGCTTGTGGCCCCCCAGAGAATCAGCCATTCATAGAACGAGAAATGCGCTAAGAGTTCCGCCAACAATTCTGGATTCTGCAGATGCCGAAGCAGAGGGTAGAACTTGGGCTTCGTTTCCTCCGCGAGTTCTGCAATGTCGACTGGAACAGACTTCTCCAGCCACGTCCCCCGTCGGCGCTCGCGAGCGCGAGAGTATTCTTCAGGGGAAGCGGGTAATGTTCGTCGACGGGGTCGAGCTGGGGGCTCGTCATCGAAATGGGAAGAGTTCGACACCAAGGGGGTATTGTCGGCCTCTGACAGCTGCTGAATGGTATTCTGAGGGTCCTGAGAATCGTAAGGGACCTCGGACTCAACAATCCTATTTGCATGAGTCTCCGTGAGGTCAACAGAACTCTTATTGGAACCGTCATGTAGTTGACCGGTTTCTACAGGGGCTTGCATGCCATCTCCATCAATCGACCTAGATGTGGGGCTGGGTGGCTTGTGCGTCGCGGAGCCATTATTTAGATAGGTCTCCGAGACGTTATCCTGGGCATCTTCTACACTAGATGGCGGTGGATCGTCCACCTCAGACACTGCTTCTACAGGAACAGGGATTGCCCAGGCTCTGCGCACATCGCTACGTGTTTCAATTTCTATATCATCCATTGGTATAGGAGGCTGAGGAGAGGGCTGGCGGCCCATGTGATGCGACCATGGACTTCGGATATCGTATGATGGCTTTTCAGGGGGTGTCGGCGGAGGTAATGAGTCGGATGATGGGTTTCGTTCAAGCGGTTGCCAAGACGAGGATGGCAGGGCCATACTAGCACCTAATTCGGTTTTCGGGGAAGTTTGCGTATCCTCTGGCGTAGGTGTTGGGTTCGGCACTGACCGAGGAGCAGGTGGTGGGGATGGCTTCTTAGGCAGATGCTTCCCGTGACTAGACTTCCTCAAATGCTTGGTATGCGGAGGTTTATGCTCCTCCAGGAGAGCTTGTGCTGCACGCGCTCTAGGGGTAGTGCCCCTGCTTATCCTACGGATAGTCGGGTGAGCTAAAGGGGGGGCTTCGTCCTCATAAGGGGCAACTATCTGAGAGCTCCGAGTTTGTTCTTGCCGATGTGGCTGGGAGTGCGAGAGTGTGTGCTGTTGTGCCAACTGAGAACTAGGCTCTGGACTGCCCATAGTTGTGCGACTCCGTAAAGGCTTCGCGGGAACCAGCGCCTGCAGCTGCTGTTGCACCCGTTCAACCTCGAAAGGGCTTCCGCCTTCGCGAAAAATGGCGCGAGAAATTATGTCTTGATCCTGAGTTGCAACAAAAGGGGGCCCACGTCGCAGTTTCTCAGGTGCTGGCTCTGATTCAGGAACCCGTGCAGCAAAAATAAGTGGGCGTCCCTGTATGTGCGCATTGGCGCGACGTGCAGCAGGGGCAACAGAGCCCTTCTCTGGGGACTGTGGTGGTGTGGCGAAAGGTGCCTGAGTGGCTTGAGCTAAAAGGCTTGATGATATATTCCCATGGACGCCATCCTGGGATAAAGACGTGACTCCGGTCTGTGATGAGGGGTTTTCTGCTGACGTTCGAGACGTCTGGAGGTCCAGTTTGTCTTGTGAGGGTTGATCGTCAGGCGGCGGGCCCGGGAGGGGTTTGACAGGTGCAGGTACACCCATGTGACCATTCAATGGCGGGGTCAAGACGGCCCCCTGGTGGGGGGAAGCTGACGGGTTCTGCCGCGATTCGTCAGGTGCCTGCGGAAATAAGGAAAGGCATTAACAACGTGGAAAATGCGTTTCGTATGACAAGCGCCGTTATGTCCCTTGGGCAGCAGGTACTAGTAGCTTCGGTGAGAAAAACTTGCCTGGTTCGGAGAACGGAGGAATCCCGTCATTGAGACATTGTCATTGAGCTTGTACAGTTTCGGCTAGTGTAAGTGATCATTAGCACGGTATGAGTGGTGATGGTGGGAGAAGACAGAAACATGTTCCGGGGCTTTGGAAGCATCGTGACGCCGGAGGTAATGCCCTCAGGCCAGGCGTAGTCATTGATAGAAGTCAATGCAGAAGCGAAGGGATGATGGATACGCATACCTCTGAAGGATCGGACTTTACAACATTGAACCCACTCGTGAGAGAAAGATTCTCCGCGGAGCGAATAATTGATTGGCGGGGCTCCCCGTACAAGCGTGCGGCGACGGCAGGCGACTCGGCCGCCATAGTATTTGACTTTACAGCAGAAGGGAGTGAGTATGGTGAAGACTGGTATATATTAGTAGGCGTCGCTATTTGAGAGTGAAGGGATGATCGAGGAGAGACGGGAGGCGAAGGGAGGACGTCACGGGAATGATGGACATTTTGGGTGGGAGCGACATGGTATGGTTTCGAAGTCACGAGCTGTTCATCTGAAAACGCCGGTCATTGAAGGGAATCAGCAGGAGCATGCGTTGATATCACAGAGCCGATTTAGAGGAGCCTGGCCAAACGCTAGGGAACTAAGTCGCGACCATACTCGAATGCTTGCACGCTCTTGAAACGAGTCGTGCCGTCAAGCGTGAATTGATTGGCACAGGGAAGGGAGCTTATCTCCGCATAGGGACAAAGAATAGCATGACTTACAAGCCATTTGCGCCTTGATGGGCTGCCTTGACGCTTGGGCCGGGCTAACGCGCGCGAGTTGATGTGGCTTATCTGTGGCTAACTGGACATCGCGGGGGAAAGAACCGGGCGCAAACCGTGTGGCAGTGGGCGTCCCTTGATGGACGTCGTCCGTCGTATGCCTCAGCAAAGCGGTGTCTTCGAGTCTCCTTCGATTTTCCTCGGCTTCGAGATTTGTGTGGTTGGGTCGACCAAGAGGCATGGGCCCTGATACTACCGGGAAAACTCTTTCCTGAGAGGGTATTCCGGTCTTAACGGTAGCGAAACGGGCATAAAGAGGCGTCTCCATCGTCGTCGAAGGTTGCCTAGCACTTTGGACGGGAGGTGGTGAGGGCCTCTGATGATTGTCAGTAGGACCTTTCTTTCGCAGAAGGGACTTCATCATGACTGATTCCTGCAGGATTAGTACAACATGGTGCAAAAGATGAAAGGGTATAAAAGAAAGCGCGCAAAACGCGAGACAATGAAACTATTTACTGAGCTCTCCAAGTTCCCGTGGACCGTGCACGGGTTGTTGGTTACGTTGAGTTATTGCAAATTATACTTCCCTAATTTGGTCTTAAACCAACTCGCGATCTGCCGGGCGATCAAGATCTTCACCGTTTTGCTGACATCATCGCGGTGATAAGAGCCGCGAACATGCCCAGCTACTTCTCCTGTCATTCCGCGGCCCTCTCATCTATGGTGGCACAGCCGCGCTAGTCCTAAAGAGAGACGCTCAGGCAAGGACGTCTTCTGAATCTATTCTCGCCATTTTGGTTATTTTCTCGACTGTATGCGTTCAAAGTTATCGTCGTGAGGAGGAAGATTATTTCTCTCCACCAACAAGACTTTCTGTTCCTAGGAGCTATTCGGATTGCCCACAAACGATAATCGAGGCAACAACAGTGCCTGGGGAGCAGCACTCTAATGGACACGTTGTCGAAGTCGTGAATCAAGCAGGGTTAGCAGGTGCTACTTAACCCTCGCATTTCATAAATATCCAAGTGCACAGCTATTACTTGACAAATTCTGGCTCCCTGCTCTGTAGATTTCAACCACCGGCATACGATCCCGCGACTGGCGGAAATGCTCCTTGTCCTCAATCAATTCCCCACACTTTCGGACTCGTATATTAGATTGGATGCTGGCGTTCTTCTCGGCAGATAGATTCGCAACTCTCACCCCCCTGCTTCCAACTCGATCTCCTTCTGGTGATGATTCTGCTAGGGCTACGTTTTTGCAGGCCTTTCGAACAAAAAGACACGTCCTTCATGTACACACGGTGCCGGCGTGGCAGTCAACTGCCAGCAGTGGAAAAGGGCTCAGGTTAGACCTTGTGTTAGCGGTATTTCAACATGAAGACGATTGAAACGAGAGCCGGATTCGGTACGGAGCTTTGGTAGACAACAGATCACTTGTTTACTCGCGGGCGTTGCCCCGACCTGGGTTATTCCTGTCAAGCTCGAGGTCGGTCATGTGCCGACGAAGCAGCTCGGCTACGGGACTGTACAAGGAACATTGGGAAAAAACTCGGTGCTACAGTAATCGAGATAATTGACTGGGCGGTAAAGCTAATTTAGCTTCAAACTACAATATCTTATCTATGATCATTCCGGCGGAAGGCTTTCATGATGAGATGGTGAGATTTGAATAGTGTACATGGAACTTGTTACGAACAAGTCGCTACCAGTTGATGCGCATCTGAATACTGGAGCAAGTGAAAGCAGGTCTTGGAGAAGATGATACCTTGTGCCCCACTATCCACCCAATGTCCAGACAATCAACCAATGGACAAGTCGTGAACCGCTCCTCGCTCGTTGGCTGAGATGCGTGTATGACACAAGAACGGCATCGGTATGTATAAATGTTTAAACCACTATAACTTCATTCTGAGTGTTTTTCCCTGCGATTTACCGCCGTCAATAGCTGTGTCACTGGGTGCACTATATCAACTCTATTTTGTCGCGTCCATTACGAGAACAGGGACTCTCGGGGAGATTTGACTCGCGTCCATGTTCTTCATTGACCCGAGCCTTTCTTCTCCCCGGAAATATGATCTACCAGAGATGCCCAAGGGGTCACCTCCGGGACGTTACGCCTAAGCTCCCCAGTAGCTCCCATGACTTAAGTATTCGGCCTCCACGAATTTCCTTCTGCCACGTTAGTCGAGGTGAGCCTCTGATCTAGGTTGCAGGACTGGCACAACTACCCATAGTCGTTGTCCTCGCTTCCCATAGTCATCGTGGCAGGTCAGGTGGGGTCAGCGCACAACCAAGTTAGAACTGTCCAATCAAGTCACTGATGTTTTACCCCAGTGCTAAAGGTGTCGAAAGGTCACACCTCTTACTCAGAGATTGGTATTGGGAACCGTACTCTGCTTCGGTTGAAAGAATCTTCCTCAGAGAACATAGTCATGTTAGAAAGACAGCTCCGTCGATCCGGTGAGTCGATCATTCACATCAAGTCGCGTGGTGGAGCACCACTTGATCGCCGAGCCCCTGTTGCTCCTCCTTGACTCTAGTTTGACACAGCGGTCGAAGGTCGAAGATTGCCGCCCAGGGTGGGTAGTTATGCTTTGTGAAGAAGCGTTCAACGGTTGGCACAAGGTTACTCGGAGAAGTTCCTGTTGCTCACGCTACTTGTACTGGACTATTTCAGCGATAAGGACTTTCGCGACTCGACAGGGCCGTCTTGAAAACAGCCCGAGTCATCCATCTCGGGGATGGTGATGGGTTAGTGGTGTCTTGTGTCGTGAATGTTGTTGTCAGGCAAGTTTGCATTCTTTACTTCTTTCAGGCTGGTATGGACAATACTCGGGACTCGTGAGTCATGGTACCAAGGACACTTATGGGTGTTATGGGACGAACAGTAGAGATTCAGATGGAGTTGAGTCGTGAGACCAGAATGGAAAGGTCCCAGTACGGACTTTGAAAGAGGTGGCGATTCGTGTTTTTTGGGCGCACCAACGCTTTCCCTCCTCGATACTAATAATGGCCCATTGACCCCGCGCGCCTTTTTCCTCTTCTTCAAATGCCTCTTTATGTCTATATTCCCATCTAGCTCTTGTACTCTACTTTGCAACCTTCCTCTTCAATATACATGTCTGAACAGCCTCTCACCTCTGCACCAGTGCGTCCTTCTCAAACCTGGGAATGCGTTATTTGCTAACAGCTCCATAGCATGCTGGTGCTTCCCTCAGTCTACTCTCCTTATCCATTGCAGCTTCCAACGCGGAGCCAATAGAAGTACCCCAAGATTCCTCTTTCGATGTCGATGACCATCATCCATGGCGTAGTGGGGCCGTTGAAGGTACCCAACCCTTGCGCAATCCAAACCAGGGAGTGGCTATTCACAATGGGACAAAACACCGTCGCCTGTCATCTACGGGACAGGCGCGTCGGCGTCTCAGCGACGCACGCGATGCCGCAAGTCGTCCATCGTGAACTAAATTCTTACCTTTTTCTCGCTCGATTCTGACATCCAGATTCTCAGGCCAGTAGCGCTGCAGACTACAGCTGCAGCACTTGGTTCTCTCGCCTCACAGTCCACGTCGCTACCAGGAGCTGACTTGTCCGTCTCTACTCGGGCACCGACGGGACCTGTAGCAATTCCCATGCTCAACGCTTCCGTTGCCAGACATGGTATCAGTCGTTCTGTTCCTGTAGACGACGGATCTAGCGTTTCTGGTTCACCGCCTCCCCCGGCAGATTCAAAGGCTGGGGTGACCGTGATGAAGAACGGGAAGAAGCGGGGAACAATCTTCACATGTGAAAGCTGCTCAAAGGTCCGTACCGTGCTATGTTATACTTACACTGTCCCAGGGCTCAGACTGACATCATCGCACCGCAGGTATATCGCCACCCGTCTTGCCTGATCAAGCACCGGTGGGAACACACTCCACATTGGCGCGAGGCGTCTAAATTTTTACTGAGCAAGCACCAACAGGTGCAGCTCATGGAGGTGTGTACTATCGTCATTCTGGTATTCACGTTTCCACGGCCATGATATCATCTTACCTCTTCCATCATTTTATGCATATCTCCGCCATCAGGAGAACCTCTTTCCAACCCGTTTTCAAACTACGTTCACGCTAGCGTTGTGCTGATATGATGTTCCTCTTCACGTGCAGGCTGCTGCGATTCTTTCGCACTTAACGCCATCCGCGTCTGGCGGCTCATCCCTCCCAGATGACCGCTCGCTCTGGCCATCCTTC
>QFDW01001008.1:0-12094 GCA_003315895.1 Lactifluus rugatus | reverse complement strand
TCCGAGCTCAGCATAAACGACTCGCAGGAACCGATTGACGTCGACGAGGCGTTTACCAAACGCTCCAAGTTTCCTGGGACGGTCAAAATCATCGTCGAGAGCACGACGTTCTGGTGTGTCCCCCCCATTCAGCGCGTCATTTCGATCGCTGATGGTTGTGCTCTTCTTCAGGGCCCACAAAGAAGTCCTCTGGTTTGCCTCTCCATTCTTCCAGGCCGCTCTGAGCGGGGACTGGGCAGAGACCGGACGCCCGCTCTCCATGTCCTCAGTTATCACGATCTCCCAGCCTCCCACAGTCCCGGGCGATAAGATACATTCGGACGTGCCTACGGCTATGACATTTGCGCCCATGGACCCCGATTTAGACCCTGACGAGCTGGACATTGACATCTCAGAGTCGAGCGAACCCGAAGTCATCGAGTCCTCCACCTCAACCGTTGTCGAGACCGGACAGGATGACGCGCAGACCCACGGGGTTGAATCAGGTGCACGCTCCGAGGCCGGGGCACAGGAGAAGAAAGCCTACGAGGCTGCGCGGATGGAAAGCTTGGAAAAGCTTCAGAGGGGCACTGGTGGAACTGCTGGCGTGGCCTTAGGAGAGTCACCCGCGCATACAGACAGGGAGAGAGGCGATGGGATCGTCAAACTTTCTTGGAAACGGGGTAACGCACGGGCCTCCACTAGGCATCAACGAATGACTAGCAGTCCGGATGCCGTTATAGTCCTCAAAGAGGAGAAGGTGCGGTCGTTCGTTTGGGATTTCCAAAAGAAAACTCATGTTGTCGGTGTTCAGGCGAGCACCTTTTACGACTTTCTCCGGTTTGTTTATCCTAGGTGTGCTCTTGCTGCAACATTGCGATGAGAACGGATACATCATATTGACCTTTGACGTAGCATGGAGTGCACAATCACTTGGAACAACGTGGAGGGTCTCATGAACATCGGTAACAAGCTTTGCGTGCCATCTTTGCAACGAATATGCCTCAACTTTCTCCTTACTCACGCCGCTGGCCGGCCGATCAAAGCGATGCGCATCGCAGAGTTGTTCGAGGAGGAAGAGTTGTACCGTGAAGCCTCGCGCTTCGTGCTCGACAATCCAGGCGGGTGGCCAGAACAGGAGCTCAATACACTTAGTAGTGAGACACTGCTCAAGCTTGAGAAAAGGTAGGCTTTACGTTCCCCTCCCTCTATGGCTTTCTGCGCCGCGATAATTGAATGTCAGCAACTGTATCTCTACAGACGGACCTGGTTCCTCGAGCGAGTGCTCAAGCTGGGCCTTGTTCAAATCGCAAAAGAATTCGAATGCGTACGTCCAACTCTCCTGGTTTCAGTATAGACTTACCGGGATTTTGATGTATCTAGTGCCCGTCTTGCCCGGACCCGTCTACCTGCGCGCGACTGCTTGACGAGAAATGGCGTCAGGCCTACCAAGCCGTCTTCCGTTTCGGGCCCTGCCAACCCTCGATGGTCTTCCGGTACCTCCGCACGCTCGAAGGGGTTAGTCCGCCCCTCGCACTCTCGCATCTCACATGCCAGACGACCGCCAAGGCATTCGTAGCCACACGTACGCACCGAACTTCCCTCTCCCCTTTTCGCGCGTCCCGTCGCGTTCTTTCAGAGTGTGACCGACGAAATTTTCATTCTCAGTGTTCGATCGCATGTTCTCGCTTGGTGTGCGCGGAAGCGGAACAGACACGGCTCCGCTTGGCGCGCGTGTCGCAGCGGTCGCGGGCATAGCGAGCGCGACGCTCCCTCGGCGTCATTTCTTGTATTGCTCGCTTAGGCCGGAGAACCCCGTTCCGCCGCGTGGGCAACGGCACAATCGTCGCGAAACTGCGTCGTGAGTATGATGCGTCTTTTTAGTGGAGTGTGGCCTGCAGGTGCGCTCACTGCTGTCCATCATTTCGCTAACTGAATTAACTCCCTCGTAATGCCCATTGCTTGATGTTGCTGCTGCCGTTTTCAGTGCTATTTCCGACTCGTTGCCCGGTGCCTTGCGGACTACCTTTCCTCATTAAGTGGTTTTCCGAGTCATTCTTTCAAACCATGACAATTTCCTCATCTACCTTACTTCCTCCTGTCGGAGGCTGCACGCCTTTTGTCCTTCGGGCTTAGCCAAATTCTTCTTTGTTCTCTTGTCCTGTAAGATTAGCTCGCATGTACACAATCGCCCATGGAAACCTGCAATGAGCAAGACGATTTCTCCAGATACTAGTTTTCACGGTCTGAAAGCCCGTCGTCTTTTGCAAAAGAGTTCCCATATTTCAGCGTCCTCACCCCTCGCACTTCCTTCTTCACTCTCTATTCCCGTCCCAACTATTGCACACGCACCTTTTAGCCAAGCTTTTAGCTGTAACAGCAATCTCTACTTGCTGGACTACAGAAATATGGCGCGCGCACTTTAGTAATCTCTCGCGTGAGGCTGAACATAACCTGTGTGATGCTCTGTATGTGGTGATACCGCGCCGCCGCCAATGGACTGGTAGCGTCCCGCGCTAGCCGGCCTTTCACTTCTTGGAATTCTAGGCCTGGGACATGCGTCCGTGTTCGCGTTGCCCGAAGAGATTAAATTGCCTGCGTGGCCGTCATTCTAGGTTTACAGGCGGAAGGAAAGCCACCGACCGCATTGACATTCAATCAATCGAATGTGACCTACACTGGCAGTAATTCAGGTCGCACGAACACGTTGATCAGAAACCGGCGCCCCAACCTCCCAGATATTCCCATCCCCATACTGGCATATACGCGTATACGTGCATACCAATGTTTCGACTTTTGATCTCCCGGAAGCGCTGATGGATGAGTAATATCATCATTGTAACTTACGAATAAAGTAAGAGGCACCGTCGCCCGTCTGCGAGGGTAGTCCAGAAAGAATTCCCGTGGTCTCTGCATATAGACGGGGATTTGTGTCTCATGCCCAATCCTCCGTGCCTAGACCACACCGGCTAAGCCCTGACCGCGGTGACTCCGACGGCTCTCCGGAATCGGAGGGCTGACTCGTGTCTGCCGCGCAGTCCTTGCCAGGACGTTGGTCCAGGTCAGATTGTTCACTTTGCTACTGTTGCGCAGTCCCGTCGTCAGTATCAAGAACTGTGACTCCGCGCCAGGCTCGGCCCGAGTCATTCATAGCAGGTCACGATGATAGCACCGGTGCCTGTACTCGTACCCGCGGCCAAGAGCGCGTGGCATGGCCAGCTCTCTCTGTGTAACCCCAAGATTGGAGACGCAATTCCTACATAGAAGTCTCTAGTGCAGCCAAGTACGATCAGTTCTGCGCGTCCTTTGATTGGCGACGACGGGTGAGTCAAAGGCCTCAAACCCGAGCCCCTAGTCATGATGGCTCGTAGCTCGGGATCTTCACATTCACCACCACCTAGATCAAAGGAGTGACTGCGGGGAAGCAGATCGTGCACGCTGGAGGCCTTGGGGAAGGAGATACGTCTGCCTTCTGATTATCGCCGTCGAGACCAGAGAGGTTATCCATGGGCGTGGCCCGGGGCCATTGCAATTTTCTGATTCCTTTGTTACGTACAATAGTTGTTCTCCAGCATTCGGCCTTCCAGGCGGGGAAGTAGAATGGTTTGCACGTGTAATGAGGCTGTGTCCTAGGACATGGGCTGTGGTCCTAGGACGGCATCCCGACGGGGTCGGCAGGCATCCATCTTGCGATGGCACAGCGTAATAATTTCTGATGAGCGGATGTCCATGGTGAAATCAATGAAATTATATTGCGGGAGTGTCTAATACACCGCTACCGCTATAGTATTGTCGACGCTTTGGGACATAATGTCATCAGCGGGGGGCAAAGCCGCCTGCGGCATTGCCCCAAGCTCCAGGACTCGGATGAAGGACACCCTCGACTTCAGCTGAAGACGACTGGTGCTGGTTCGAGTACTTCTGTTGCGGGTGTTCCTGCTATCGCTGGTATGCCTCCTACTGATTCAGACGTTGCTGCGCCGCCCAGCGTTCGCAGGCGGTCCCGCAGTACTCGCTATTTACTCGGACACGCCGAGGAAACTTATGACACGCGATGCATACGGGTATACCAAGTCGTGGTATCGCGGCCCTAAGTACCCAGCAAGTGAATTTAGTATCATCATATTGATCAGGAGCTGCAAGGCGACCACGCACAACATATGTTCTTCCCCGCAGTACTCCGTAAACTCGTTCGTATTAGTAGTCGTCCTGACCGGACGGCCGCAACCCGGAAAGTGACAGGCTGGGGTCTGAGACCGCGCTGGGGTTCTAGATTGCGACTGTTTGTGAGGAGGGGGTCCCGCATGCTGCTGAAGTGCGGCCTGCGAGTGCGTCCGTGTGCCTGTCAACGCCCGCGATCATAAGTATACACTCATGTACACATGTGAAAAGGGACGCACTTGAAACCAGGGGAGCACTTTGTTGGGTGCGTTCCCATTCGCCCGACAACGCACTACTAGATTGTACGTCGGGTTTGGGTATGGGCCGTGTTCTTGTGTACTGTGAATGTGACAAAGGCTGAGTGTACTCATGAGCGACGGGTGAAGTGGGAGATGTCTGGGGAGGGTATGGTGACACAGGTGGCTGCGCTAGAGAGGACCCATGTTGGAAGTCTTGGTATTGAGTGTTTGCAGGCCTGTGTGGGGAGGTCTGTACCTGCTGCCGAGGCTGCTGATAGTCTTGCCGTCCCCTGTTCTCGGGCTGATACGGGGTATGCGTAGAATGAGGTGGCAAGGAAGCAACCTGAGGTTGTCTTGGCGGAGAACCTTGTTGGGTGTGTGGGGACACGGCTTGCGGAGGAGGGTATCGTGGGGGCGGGTAGCGTGTTTCTACAGGTTGTCCTGATTGATGTGCTTGCGGTTGCGGTTGCGGTTGCGTGTGATGAGACTGCGTTCGCGTTTGCTGTTGCGTTTGCGAGCGATGAGGTTGTGTCTGCTGTTGCTGGTGATGAGATTGCGGTTGCGGTTGCGGTTGATGAGGATGTAGTTGCGGCTGATGGGATTGTGGGTGCAGTTGATGAGATTGTGGGTGAGGTTGATGAGATTGTGGGTGCGGTTGCTGAGATTGCGTGTGCGGGTGATGAGATTGCGTGTGCGGGTGATGGGGTGGCTGCTGCGTGTGAGATTGCAGGTGCAGTTGATGAGGCTGCAGCTGTGGTTGATGAAGCTGCGTTTGCGGAAGTCTTGAACCTTGGCCGGGAGAGGAGATGGGAAGCTGGGTGTTATGAGGTCGTCCGACTGATCCCGGCTGTGGATAGGGTGGCTCCATGTACAGTGGGTTTACGTTCAGGTGTGGTGGTAGATCGCCCAGAGGAGAATACTGTTGATCTGCGGATAGTTGTCTTGAATCATGCGAGGAAGTGGGAGATACACGGGGGGTATGAGAAGCATGGGGATTGTGCGACGAAACATTTATTGATGTATAGGTATTCGGGGGTGAAACTTGCAGGGGTGTGGTTGTAGCTTGCGAGTATGTCGGTGGTGGGGATGTTGCCAGTGTCTCGGATAAATCTGAGCGGCATCGTGAGCATCTCCGTCGGTATCATCCACGGTGATGACTACATACAGTCCCAGTTATACCCCGGCTCTTGTGTCGAGCCACTGTACGAAGCTTGTGGCTGACCGGACGTAATTGGCTGGACGCTGCCGGCTGTGTTCTGCGCGCCACCAACGCCTTGAAAAGGCTGAAATGACGACGGGTTCTGTGAAGGCCTACGTGCACCTACACCACCCCATCAGAGTAAGAACTAATGGGAGACGCAAAGGAAGTCGAACCGTGGCCACTGTTGTGTGGAAATTGATGAGAGTGGGGGGAACTCATGGTCTCTGCTGTTTGGAGGGAATTCTAGATGTTTTAAGTATATCGCGATAACCATACAACCAGGCGGTGTTCGCATGTTCAGGCACCCGGGCCCAATTGGAAGAATTAGGAATGAGGCTGTAGCCAGCTCATGTGAATAAAGGCACTGTAGTTGACTGTATGGATCACGCGGAGATATTGGCAATGCACAGACCACCTCATTGAATGTAAGGCCTCGGTCACTCCTTTCCAAAAAAGATTCTGAATATTCGACCAGAATTGTTGTCCTCGGTGTACCAGAATTATAATACAAACTTCTGTTCTCGAAAACGAAATTATCGAGGTTGCTATGCCTTGAGTGCCTCCCGGATACGGAATTCCCAATACCTGACCTCGTGATGAGCATGATCATGGGCGGATCACACGCCCATGGCACGTACCTTTTCCTGATCGTATCGTGTCCGTGCGCAAGCGAACGCCATAACTGGCAAAAAGGTGTTGGATTATTGGTGCGACGAAAGAATCGAGTTGCCGTAAGGATTGCGTACCTCCACAGCCTCGGAAATACCCTCTTTGCCGCTTCCCTCGTGGACATCTGCCATGAATTCGATTGCCGCCGCACAGGGCAGCTCTGCGCCCTTCGACGGGGGTGGATTCTCAAGGTCAAAGACGTCGTCGGTTCCTGCCTGGACCGTATCGACAATATATTTCTTTGCGAATGCGGCTTGCGTGGAGTAGGACAAACGCGCGTGATTTAGGACTCCGCGCAAGTAATTCCACGCAGAAGCGTTGTTAGGCGCGAGGGCAATTTTCTCCTTGGCGAAACTTGCCGAGAAAACAAGGGCAACCAAGGACATCGCCACGGGTAATAGTTGTATATGAGTGCCAATTCGACCGATACAACAAAAGCGAGGAAGCAATGTATGAAACTTACCGAAGTTCACGCCTAACTACCTCCTCCGTGTCCTCGTCCGTGTCGTACTTGCTCCCACGCTCAAAGGAGACGAAGAAGCGATGGTGCCATGCCGAGTTGTTCCTCACGTCATCGGCGAGCAACCGCTCGACGAAGGGCAGCTCACCAGCCCACAGCTCCCCCTGGTCAAAGTGTGCGAGCAGCCACTGCCGGTGGCTCCAAGTGTGGTAGTTTTTCGCGTCAGCCTTGAGCACTTCCTCGTTGAACACCAGCTCCGGTGCGGGGTCGCGTAAGGCTGTGAGGAGGAGCTGACGATGGTGCCAGACTTGGTAGGTCTTGAAAGAGGTTTTGGTGAGCACGTTGGTGAGGACGAGCTCGGGCTCGAGCGGGGCGGAGATGGCGATGAGGGTCTCGTAGCGATATTGCCTGACGGCTGCGCTATCAATAACACGAATGGTAGTGGTACAAGGAAGCGCAAATGCACGCACCAAGCAGAATAGTGTGCAGGATTAAGTCCGATAATCGTTTCTGTGAGCTGGAGAACGCGTGAGCTCTTCTCCCCTGTCTTTACGACGGCACGAAAATAGTCCGTGGCATCCTTGTCTGTATTGTGGAAGAGTATACCACAGTTTGATCAGCACAATGGGCAGGCAAATAGTAGAGCACTGCGCACATTCTGGACTATAGAATATCGGGGCTAGGGGTTGGATGTTCTCGTACTGAGCAATGGGAACAACGTCAGACCACTCGGGTCGTTCTGCGTACAGAACGTGCTCTGTATGTTCAACAGTCGGCGAAGACATGATGGTCAGACACAAAGTAGCCGCGGCCGCAAGATAATAGTCATTGTCTGACAATAAGTTAACGATAGACAAGACAATTACACCACTTTGCACTCATTCCCATTCACAATTGGAAAACGGTACTCGGATGCTGAATACGACCACTGACAAAGGACAAGCAGGAAGACAAGAAGCATTATACACTATGGACGGAAACCCAAAGGCGATATACAATATAACAACATCAAGCGGCAGCAGTCGCTGCTGGAGCAGCATTGTTTGCAGTGTAATCCTGAAGAAAAGCAATTTAGTAATGCCTAACTCAAATCTGCCGAGCTTGACACTGACCTCCATCTCGGCATCGAGATCTTCGGCTGTCTTCTGTGGCCGCTCGGCCTTGCGAGTACCTGGTCGTCTGCCGCGACCTCGAGGTGCGGCCCCACGGCTCCTGTCACAGGATAATTACGTCTGTTAAGTTATCCTACGAAAGCCTACAACGCTACAGTGACGGACCTGGCAACTTGGGTGCCATTAGTGACAACAGCAGTATTCTCTGCCGGGGCAACGCGAGACGCGAGACTGGGGGTGGAAGCGAGGCGAGATGGGTCGACGACGACTTCGATCTTCATGGGACGCTCTGGAGGCGATAGAAGGCGGATGATAAGGCAAGAGTGAGGAATGGCGGGGGGGAGGTTAATTGGTCAGTTGAGGGTTCAGCGGTGCGCGAGGCAAACGAAAGACGAAAACGAGCCAAGCTAAGAAACAGTTGTCGGGCAATTCGTAGATCCTTCGAACGAACACCAGACACCCGTCGATATTCTTAACCTTGCACAATGGATTGAATAGGGTACGTGAGACCCGTCTTTGCAATCCTCCAAAGCCGGCCTTGAAGCGACAGCGAACGTCTATACGTTCAACGGCACTCCAGAACTGGAACCTCTCTCAATCCGACACTTGTGCCCACCAGTCACCCTCGACCCTTAACCACGTTCGGCGTGAGAGCCTACATCAGGACCCTCAGCAGACGTGGATCCAACCCCCTTAAGCGACACAGACACGAGGCTGATCAGACCTGTGTTCTGCGGGTACTTCGCATGAAGGAGGTAACACGAATAGGACGGCTCGTCAGGTTCACCGGACACGTGGCTCGCAGAGCGAGGGCATCAGATACCCAAGGGCACACCCGGGACTCAAACCCAGGTGTTACTTGGTGAGGGTGGACCAGGAAGCGAGGCCGTCATGAGATTTCACGGTTACGGCTTGCCCTTGCACGAAAGCGAATCAAATGAATCCGTGGCCGACTTGGCGTCGCGGAACTAGAAGACGAGCTCAAAGGAGAGAAAGTGGCGGATACTAACTCCCATCGATGAGGCGGTTGTTATACTGTTGATACGCCTTGTTGCCATCCCCTTTTTTCTGGAACACGACGGACGCCACGCCTTTGGAACGGCCATTTGCGTCATAGTGCAGATTAACCTCACGAAGAGGACCAACGGTAGTTTGAAAAAGTTCCTACATAGACAAAGTTGATGTCAGAAAATCTTTCTTGGGCGTCGTCAAGAAAAAGAAATCGAACCTTCACTTGGGCTTCGTTCACATCGGATGGGAGGTTGGAAACGACAATTTTCTCGACGGGTTGAGGGGTGACACTAGTAGCAGTTTTGGTGGTATTCGCTAGCCGAGCCTTGGTAACGGGAGATGTAACAGCCGTTCCAAGGACCTGAGCGCGTGCACTACGACGAACGGGTCCACGCTTTGATTGTTTAGCAACGCGGGAAGCAGCGACAATCTGTAAAAAGAACAAAGAAGCTTCATGTGAGTGTGTTGACAGTAACATGAAAGACAGAACCAACCTCATCAAGGGACTTATCCATTGTAAGAAGTAAAACGGCACTTTTCGTTGAGGTCAAAGAGGCAGAGAGAATACAAGGAGAGGGGTTGGTTGGTCGCAGGGGTGAGAGACAAAACGCGCGCGTCGACACGGCCTTTTCTACTGTTTGGACGCGTCGGAGTTGAAATGGCCGCCCACAAACTCAATAAACAGCTTAGTAATCGACCCTACTCCGCTAAGCTATGTCCAGAGCTCGTGCTGGCGGTCGTGGAGGTTTCGCGGGTAGAGCTAGTAACCTACCTCCAATGGGCTTGACATTTGCAGATATACAAGCTATATCTAGTGAACAGAGTGCACTTTACCCTGTACGTACCCTTTCTTGCTCATGTACTCTCATCCTGACAACATTAAGAAACTTGTTTCGTAGCCTCATGAGCCTCTTCCTGCACTGACAGAGTATTCCGAGGAAGAGAAGCATATATGCGAATTGCAACTCGGTTTCGCAGCTCGACTGCGCCGATCGCCCTATTACGTGACAGAAGCTGTTAAGTCTACGGGTGGGTGTCTTGCTACGGTACAGTCGATCCCCCTAATATACTGTACAGCAGAGTTGGAACGATATGCGGATAAGTACCATCCGGCGGCTGCCTCACAGCCCAAGCTAGAGCGCAAAGATCTTCACCAGCCATTCTTCCCCCAAGAGGTGTTCGAGGCTTACTTCGATCCAAGGAAGAAGCGAAAATGTAGGTGTATTGGATGCCTGAATGTCTCAGCTGTCTGAAACAGTTGGCAGTGGATAAAAAGCCTGTCAAACGTATCAATTTAGATGACATACAGGATGACGCGGAAGAGGAGGTCCGCCATACTTTCGCCCTTCTCTGTCTCAAAATCTAATTCGTCTTTAGGAGAAATCGGAAGCATCGGAAGCGGGCTCCCAAGCTGCAGATGAAGACTACGACGTAGATGAGGAATATGATAATGATTACGCAGATAATTACTTTGATAATGGGGAGGGTGACGACCTAGATGACCTGGGCGGAGGTGGTGGTGATCCTGCTGGAGGTGGTACGTGAGGCTCTTTCATGGGCTTTCAAATTGATTGATCATCTTGACAGGATTTGATTACGACTAGGCATTGGTTCTATACCAGTTTTGCATCTATGTTTCGCGCCGTTCACGTATGCATTCCTGTCGTAATGACGCGTGCACACGTGAGCACGTTATGACGGTTCGAATAGCTTCAGCCTTCGTGGCATAATTTATATCTTAACAGTACCGCCAGTTGCATAACTTTATATTCCTTCCAGCTTGAAAAGAGGAATCGACAACGAAAATGTTTCTTATCACCTATGCCTTTCTCCTTTTAGCAGGCCGAGTTTCTGTCCTCGCATGCGAGGGCGAATGCATAACTGATATTACTCGCGCATGGTTAGGGAACTACACCTCAGTCGTCAATTCCGTCTTCCATCTTGCTGTGAGATTTCGAGCCACCCGCGCAATTTTTTCTGATGTTTCGCAGGCACAGCAGATTTCACAAACTCTCCTCCCCAAAGGGAGCCACCATGACCCAATGCCAGACCTCCGCCCCATCATCTCTGCGTATGACAGCAGCTCGTACGACGGCATGGAAAGTGCGATTTTTCCGTCCTACTTCCATGGCAAGTGCCAGCGTAACGGCGTCGACCCACCGGGTTGCCCAAACCCCGACTGTCCTGTCGTGTGCGGCACCCCCGGCTCACTTGTGCACTTTTTCCCGACCTTGCGATTCATCGCTTTTAATTACACGCGTGGCGCGCTGCGGCAGTTGTGTTCTCCCGGTCACGACGCGTACACGCAAGCCGAACGCGCGGTCATAGAAGCCGCAGGTGCGTCCCACAAGCGTGGAGACGAACAGCACCGAGCGCCGTGGTTCGATTCTGGGGCAGGAGGAGGACTAGGGGCAAGGAGGAATTTTCCTTATGTGCGGAAGCGGGAGGAACGTGTGAAGGAGGGATTTAAAGCGATTATGAAGCAGATATCGACACTGCTTGAACAGGCGTGTGGTGGTAACCCGTCCGAGGACATAAATGCGCTGCCTGAATGCAGTTGGGAGACGGCGATGAAGGCGTTCATCCTCACTTTTCCTTGACATTTGCATGTTTTTTAAAGACTTGCCTGGAGTCTCCTCTCGGCTCATATCTTCGTCGTGTACACCGACATTAATTGTATCATACTTACACATCTCTAACCCATACATTTCTATTGTGTCTCGTTTGTAATATCATCATCATCACCTACCTAGTGGTTTTGGTGAAAATCATCGGAGCTACGGACCAATCAGGGCGTGGCCCGGAGCATCTCTCCTCCAGTACGTAGGCAACACCAACCCTTGACAGGAACTATTTCTTGTCACACGTCTTTCCTTCGAACCAATTCCTCTTAGAAACCACTTTACCCTACTTTATACGGCGCTTAGGCTATGCTTCCAAAACGCGTCGTTTCTCTCGCCCGCTCACAGGGCATGATCCCGCGTAGCACGGTCGGAGCCTTCACCACGTCGCGCTACTGGTGCGTTTCTCGTCCGGGTCTATTTCTCACCCGTGCCACGCCGCATCACATATCACTTCATAACCTGCTTCTACACACTCCCCTTAACCCCCCCTTCGTCTTCTCACAGTACATACATGCAACATGTTATGTTGTCTGACTCTATACACGTTCCAGGGGGCTCACGCGCCGTGCCGCATTCCATACAACGAAATTGCTAAAGGGTACGGAGTTTCGAATACGTTTGGGGCAGAGGTGAAACGT
>QFDW01000999.1:0-13629 GCA_003315895.1 Lactifluus rugatus | reverse complement strand
TGATGGATTATCACGAGAGGACTCGGAGGCAGGAGGTGGGCCCCACTTTTTCCCCAAAAGACCCATGGAACGTGCGCGAGCTTCTGGCATACTATACTCCCCCCCTTCTTCCGTAAACAGCATATGAAGGTGAAGTCGCAGCTTCTCCGGGCGTTTTCCGGATGCAGGCGGAGCGAGCATGTATGAGTAGCGGTTATGAGAATAAGAGGTGGAAGATGATGACGACGGTGAGTGGACATGGGGAAGAGTGGCAGAGGGTTTAGACTGGGCAGTTCCGCCGGGATTGTCGTAGTTCTTGAGTGGTTGTCGGCGCAATAGATCGGCTTCTGCGGTGCCTTTTGCCTTGGGAAGGGCAACCTGTGCAGCGGGCGGTGGTTTTGGTGGTTTTGACGATGTCCTTCGACGAAATTCTTCATATCGTTTCTTCAGACGTTCCACTGGTCGTGCTTTGCGCTGTATGCCAGCGCGATACACTTCATCTGCAGCCGAGTAACTTTGGAGGCGTAAGAGTGCTGAACGATGCAGTAGAAATTATGTTCGCACCGGCCGTCTCTCTCCAGTGCCATGGCGTAGTCTTCAAAGAGAAGTGCATAGACGGTTCCGATCCCGTTTGTAAGTATGAATTTGTACACCGAGCTTGGTTTGTCTACGAGGGAGGCGAAGAGAGTCCAAAGCTTGAGGTACCTCAGGTCGCTCTTATAACTGGAGTCATCCTTATATCTTCTTGTGGCTTCCTCTAGTAGTTCGATAAGGCCAGATGAAGCCAAGTGCTCGCGTGGGTATTTATCAAAGATCCACTTGACGAAACGGTCATACAATTCCAATGGGTCATCTGCCTCGTCAATTTCTGAGGCAATTTGCAAGCGTAATCTTGAACTTTCTGCGTTAAGCGCATCCAATGACGATTGTCTGCTAGCTGATGTAGAGGAGAGTGGATGAGAACGAGACATTATAACTGTCTGTCGTAAAGACTCAAGCGAGGTTCAACGCGACTTTGGCCTTGTTGACGCGACTTTGACGCGTCTCTCAACTCAGATCATGTGACCCACTCCTTTTGCCTCATTCTCCTGCCCACGCTGACTTAACCCGGAATCTCCTGCCAAGGAAAACCCACCAATCTGCGTAGAGACCAGAAGAGTGTTGATCGCAGAGACGTCGTACATTCTACGCGGGGAGAGACGATCGAACTCCTCATTTCGAGCTAGATGACGAGTCAAGGCAGTTCGACTTGCTAGATTCCGAAAACTTTGAACGGGACTCACGAGTAATGATTAAGCGTGTGTTGGCCTGCCGGAAGGTTGCTGAAGCAATTCAGTCAGCAACTCAGCAACCTTAGCCTTTGCTTCCTCCTTTTCCCGTAAGGTTGTGGCCAGCTCCGCGTCTCGCCTTTCTACGATTTGTGCTTCGTCAGATAGTAGCAATTGCAATTTCATGGAATGAACGATGGAGAGCAGGGAGTTGGCTGCTCTGATCTAAACATAAATTTCAACATTTGCATCTGGGAATAAAAGTGACGAAATACCATGGATTCTGCGTGGAACTGTGCTTGGAAGGTCTCTTGTGCGATTTTAAACTTATCCTTGTTGTTGATCTGACCACAAAGCAAAAGTCAAGACGAACGATGAGTTATGCCATAGGAAATTACCGATGCGAGGTTCACCAAGGCGACCATGCCATCAGCGAGTGTCTCTATCTCTGCATCAACCTTTTTATTCCATTCTTCCTCGACAGCGTCTAAGTATTCAGCGGAGGTCTGGTCGATGGCTGGAGGGACTTGACCCTGTGGAAGGAGATTGGCAGTTGGAAGCTTTGAAGGACGTGATACGTCAGACTGAGGTAGATCAGACATTGCCAAGTCGCAAAGAGACGTGATGACGGGTATCCCTCTCGCTTTCCCACGGTCCGGCGGCACAACGCAATCCTGCGGCAAATGCAATTTCGCGCCAGTGTGTGTGTGAGACCACTGCTATTCCCGCCCGAGGCTAACTACTCTAACATTTCGCATGTTTATTGGAAAGCCAATTCTCTGAATCTCTGTCCCCAGACCTCTACCCTCATGTCTTTCCTGTATTTCCGCTCACTCTCGGCTCAGAAAACTGTCACATATGGCTTGAACGCTTCACGAAGACCCGCTGACGGCGTCAGAAACGCACATAGGCAGTTCACCACAACTATGATGCAGCACCACGCTCGTCTTCGTTTTCGTCATGCGTCTTCTCTTGCTCCTTTCCGTCGCGTGCACGCCCGAGGTTTATCATACGCGTCAATACCCAAGATCGTAGCGAGGGCGTTTAGAGTACCAATCGCAGGTGCTACAGTTGGTGCTGGCGGATTTACATATGCAAACTACAAGTTTGAAGGTGAGCTCGCCACTTTCGTTCCCTTGTAACGTAATTATAATCGTCCTCCAGAGTTCAGGAAAACGTCCCAAGAGTGGATCACCTCAGTCAAGGATACGGCAACGGATCTTTTTGACACGGCATCTGGTGGAATTAAATCCGTATCAGAACGAGTTCAGAGCGTGGAGCTTCCCGCACTGGAAGTTCCGCAGTTCCTCAAAGACTTATTTTCGCCTAAGGAAGGTACTCGCAATCAAGGCGATCAAACCCATGAGGAAAACGGGGCCCCCGGAAAAGGTCGCCCAGATGGTGAAGATGCCATGATCGCCGCATTGGTGGCTGCCACTATGTCATCACCCTTGGAAACTGCTGAGGATATCAGGGATATACCGATGGACCCGCGACAGAATAGCCTAATGAATTTGACCAAGAAACTTATAGAGATTAGGACTCTTCTACTCAGTATTGATCAAAGTGATGCATTGAAGCTGCCAAGTATCGTTGTCATCGGTAGCCAGAGTTCTGGCAAGAGTTCTGTTCTGGAGACAATCGTTGGGCACGAGTTCCTCCCAAAGTAAGCCATACCACAATTTCCCTCTGTCACTTGCATCTCACAATCCTGAAAGGGGGAACAACATGGTCACGCGCCGCCCCATCGAACTGACCCTCATCCATACACCCCCAAGCGCGAACGCACAACCAGTTGAATACGGCGAATTCCCATCTCTTGGTCTCGGAAAGATCACGGATTTCTCACAAATCCAGAAAACATTGACCGACCTCAACCTCGCCGTCCCAGCTTCGGAAGCTGTTTCGGATGAGCCGATCGACCTCCGAATCTACAGTCCGATTGTCCCAGACCTCACCCTCATCGACCTTCCCGGATATGTACAAATCTCGTCTATGGACCAGCCTGAGACTCTGAAGGAGAAGATATCTGCTTTGTGCGAGAAATACATCCGCGAGCCAAATATCGTCCTTGCGGTCTGTGCCGCTGATGTGGACCTTGCCAATTCTCCCGCTCTTAGGGCAAGCAGAAAAGTTGACCCTCTAGGTCTGCGGACACTTGGTGTCATCACAAAGATGGACCTCGTACCACCAGAGCAGGGTGCAACGATCTTGTCGGGCAACCGCTACCCTCTCCACCTAGGCTATGTCGGCGTTGTTTGTAAACCATCTGAGAAGAAAAGCCGTCACGAGGTTCCGGACGTCGTTACACGACGCCAGGACGAATACTTCTGGGACAATCGAGAACACTTCTATAGTTCTTCCTCTCTCATGGTGGGAACGGACACCCTGAAGAAACGCCTCATGGAAGTTCTAGAGTCGTCTATGGCATCCTCACTTCACGGCATCACGAACGCTGTCCAACTAGAGCTCGAGGAAGCGCAGTATCAGTTCAAAGTGCAGTATAATGACCGACGAATCTCCCCAGAATCGTACGTTGCCGAGACCATCGACACGCTCAAGGGGCGCTTCAGGGACTTTATGACCCAGTTTCGCAAGCCTGCGGTGCGTGCGAAGCTCAAATGCATGCTCGATGAGCGTGTCATGGACGTCCTCGAACAATTATACTGGAGTGACAAGCGCGTTGGCGAATTCACCGCACTCGGCGAAGATAGGCGCCTCAAGCCGGATGACGTCGAGCCATACTGGAAGTACAAACTCGAAGCTGCATCGTCATTGCTTACCAAATCAGGAGTTGGGCGTGACGCGACGCTCCTCGTAGCAGACGGTTTACGCACTCTGATAGACAGCATAGCGGGTGGCGAACCGTTCAATTTCCACCCCCGTGCTAGTGAGCGCCTCGTGGAGTTTGCACACAAGATATTGCGCGACCGCATCCCACTTACTTCGGACCAAGTCGAAAACTGCATCAAGCCGTACAAATACGAAGTCGAGGTCGACGAGCGCGAGTGGGAGAACGGCAGGATGGAGGCGATCAAGCTTTTTGAGCGCGAGCTCAGCATGTGCGAGGAAAAGCTCAAGGAGCTTAGGAAGAAAGTTGGCGGCAGCCGAAGGCTCAACAACTTGATGGATTATGTTCGAATTCTCAAAGAGAGGGAACGAGAAAGGAAGAATCGGCGGATCGCACAAGCAGCGGCTGGCGAGGAGATCGTGGACAGTCCGCTTGATGAGTCATATAAATACCCTACTGGGCAACTCGTAGATGGTAACGCGTTCCTCGGCTGATCATCGATGGAACTCGCTTGCTCATTGCTTCTAGCGCGTCATGCTGCCCTGTACACCGGCCGGTTGACCATCCTCAAGCTCCGTCTCGCAGCTCTCAGATCGAAAAGGTGCAAAGCTGGCCCAGAGAGCGGCTTGCTCTGTCCTGAAGCCTTTTTGAACGTCGTCGCGGACAAGCTCGCTTATACTTCGTCCATGTTCATCAACATCGAACTACTCGACCAGTTCTTCTATCAATTCCCGAGGGAGATTGACTCCCGATTGCTTTATGATCTAGATCGGAAGGAGATCGTCGACTTTGCGAGGGAAAACCCGGTAATACGACGGCACTTGGATTTGCAGGACCGAAAAGACAAATTGGAAGAGGTTTGCCATTCTCAGACCCTACTTTGTGAACATTCACTGACTTACTGACTTGCTCTTTTCCAGGCTATGAAGCGACTGAATAGTTTATCTGTTCCTCGCGCTGACGTGCCACCAACGCCACGGCGTCCGCGTGGTCTGTTTGGTGGAGCATTCTGATGATATGACTTTTTGGCTTCCCTTTTTTTTTTCCCGTTTGTGCGCATTCTTTCTCCCCCTCTCAGTCACTACGTTATTCTTGTGTTCCCGGACATGTTACATAGCTTATATAGTGCCACACGCTCATTATTTTATACATGATTGACAAGCGGAATCTGGTGAAAATTAATCCAATATTTCAGAGGCATCGTGATGTCAATATCACATGTAAAACGGATCATTCGGGCATATTTACACTGCCCAAAATTGGAAGTTATCAACCTTCTACTTGTCTACCCCGCGTTAGCCTGTCTTCTCTCTCGTTTACATTTCAAGTATCATGTCCGACGTCAAAGTTGAAGGGTACAAGGTGACAGGTCTCGGTTTTGTCGACCCAAATGGAAAATAAAACCCACATGTCATTTTGCTTGCAGACCTCCGAGATCCTATCCGCGCTCGCTCAGGTATTCGAAGGATACAGCGACGCGGAGAAAGCAACACAGCTCAAGAAGGTGCGCGCCGCTTTTTCTTAAAAATTAACTTGGCTCTCTCTCTCCCTCTTTCTTTCTGAACGGAATGCACGGTAGAACAATGGCATTTTTGAGTTTCGGGTCAAGAATGCTGATGGAAAGGAGGCGTGGTGGACTATCGACCTGAAGAAGACGGGGACGGTGAAGAAGGGAGAGGCAAAGACGCACGGCTTGAAGCCGGACGTGACCATCATCCTTTCCGACGACACGTTTGTCGAAATCGCAGACGGGAAGACTACGGGACAAAAGGCGTTCATGACTGGCGCACTCAAGACAAAAGGAAATATGATGCTCGCGACAAAACTCGATGGTGTCCTCAAAGTAGGTTTTTGCATTTGCTTTGATCTTCTCGTGTGTTAAAAGGTTTTGTTTTGTATTAGAGTACCAAGGGCAAAGCAAAGCTTTGAAACTGTAATCACACTATTGTGACGGCGACATATCTTAGGTTCACGTCTATTGATCATAATAAAGTATAAACGTCCCACGTTGGAACTGCGTAATTGAGAGAGTGGAGTGGCGGTGGGAAAACGGACAAGAGCACGAACGAGAACGAGAACGAGAAATGAACAACGTGCGCCGCGCCGCACGGCGTTTTGGTGCTGTGTTTGATTGGTAGGCTGAGTTTGAGGCCGGCGACTTGCTCTTCGGCCCGAAACTTGACCAAAACCTCCTTTCATTTCATTCAACAACTAGGATACAAACGTGCTGCTGCGCTACACAGCCCTCCCTTTACCCTCACACTGCAAAGCATCTCTCGGGCCATGAAATACATCGAAATACCGAACCTATCCCGACTCGCCCAAGCCCTCACTCACGAGGGCCCCGAATGCTCCGTTCACACTCGAATAGAGGCATACAGCTGCAAGAACATCAAACGGGACAAGAAGCTCTTCAAATCTCTGGAAAGTGCGTACAATGAAGACATGTCCCACTCCCCACCGATCCCCTCCTTCATTGCCCTCGACCGAGAGGCAGAAATGACACCCTTCGGACCCATGGACAAGCCTTCATCCCGAAAGACGCTCTACTTGCTCATCGCGACGCTCAACGTCGCCTACCCGGACCACGAGTTTTCCGACGTCAAACCAGCCCATTTCCACAAAGAAAAGAGTGGCGCGAACGTCCTCAACGCACTTAGCACGACCTTGGTCGCGCCACACCGCGCCGGCATCCGCGCGCCAAGAACTTACTCATCATACCCTCCCACCTCTGTCGACTTCTTCCCTTCCTCCTTGCCAACATCATCCTCGCCCGCGCAACCTCTTCCAAGTCCTTACGCACCGCCACAAATCGTGTCTGGCACTCACCCGTCACTGTATCGCGCACTCGATGAGGTGATAGGGCTCACAGAATGCGAGGTCTTCTCTTATGTGCCCGACATCGAGTCCGACCCGCACGCGAGTGACTTCTCTGATGACGAGGACGACGTCAAGTCTGTCGGCGACTCTGACTCGTCCGACGATTCGGGCGACGAGCCGTTCGCGTTTGACGACTATGACATCGATGAGGCTGCGCCAGTTCACCGCCCAGCATTCGGAGGTCGCTTGCGTGCACTAGTCGACGACGATCTTCACACGCATACGATGCTGCGTCGTCGCGGCGCATTGTTGTGGAGCTCACATTGGTTCTTCTTCAACCGGCGGCTGAAGCGAATATTGTTCGTTTCGGTCTGGGCGCGGTCTCGGGGCATGACCAGGTGGGGTGATGATGACCCCTATGGTAGTCCTGAGAAGCTGCAGACGATATCTGGCGAACGCTTTTTCGGCTGGGAAGGCGCAGTCGGTGCAGGTGCCCGGGCAATGGGCCTTAGCGCAGCTGCCTGATAGCCTTCTTTGGTGAGTTGCTGAACCACAATGCTCTTCCGCAGTGCTTACCGTTCTTGGCCAGTAATGTATTCCTATCTAGTCTCTGCTATCTTGATCGTGACCCTGCCTTGTTACCATTTTTATGCTGTCTCTATGCCTGTCACCGGATTTCTGTACGGTATTGCGTGGATCACTTCTTGGCTTATTTATCTTATCTGTTTTGTAGTATCTTCTCTTGTTGAAGGATGTAGGGTAGTTGTGACTAAACCTGAGGTCCTCTCTGGGTGACGCATATTCTCCAGATCATCTCATTGTTTTGTTTGGGTCAGGAGTGTTTGAAAGAAAATGGCTAGGTTAGAGTAACGGGGGGGGGGTATTAGCATCCACAAGTGAGGGTACCTTCCTTAAATCGTTTATGGAGATATTGGACCCTGCGGCATGAGAGTGCGCAGTCATGCGCAGGATAGAACACGCGCCGATGCATTTCCCCTCCAGAAATTTACATAACTAGAACTCGGCAGAACGAAAGTATTGTCCGGAGCCAGACAGAATGGAAGATGGAGGTAGAGTGTTCGTGTGTGTAGTTGGACCGAGAATCTAGCAGGTGAATCGCAATTAGGAAAGAGCGGAGCCCGGAGGAGCGCCGAAATAAGCCTAGGACTAGAATACCCCAGGGCCCAGGCTCGTCCCTGGTAGCAGACACCTTTCTCACTCGAGTAGGAGAAATAGACCCTGGATGAACATGGTAGAGTGTTGAAGGGGGGATGGTTCATCGATTGTCGATCTCCAAGGGCAGCCTCGAGTCATCGAAGAACCTCATAGATCAGCTGACCGTGAGGTGACTCCCTCAAGGAGAAATTTAATAAAACCCCTCAATTTATTTCTAGAATATATGGACAACGACCGAGGTTTACCCGGTTTTGGCAAATTAAGATGTCTGGCATGTCATTCCAAAAACAACGTTCATCCCCCGAGAGGTGTGTGCACTAGTAGA
The DNA here is from genome assembly GCA_003315895.1 of Lactifluus rugatus. Lineage (NCBI taxonomy): Eukaryota > Fungi > Basidiomycota > Agaricomycetes > Russulales > Russulaceae > Lactifluus > Lactifluus rugatus. The sequence continues at coordinate 5,270 of QFDW01000999.1, read as the reverse complement.
TACGTGTGAGTGCGTTGCATGTCAAGCCCACCTAGGATGCTAATGTCACTGTTTGAATGAAGCAGGTCTATGCCATGACTAGCGTGACTATGCACGGTAACAGGTCCAGTCGGCTGAACACCTTGCCTATGCCCATACTTCTATTGCCGGAGCAGGAGGCGTCAGAGTGGTACGTACTTCACGCCACTCGGCCGAGCCCGACTTGAATGTCGATGGTGACCTGGTGATGATCCACAGTAGCAAGATGCTGACGGTGATGCGTAGTAACAGGACGTATCCGAATGCCGTCAGGTTTCATCTGCATGCACATCTTCACGTACTCGTACACGTATCTTCCGCCAATCATTTTCTCGAGGCGCTCTGTCCACCCCTTTGTGGATATGCAAGACGAGATAGGAGGGGAGTACATCGAACAAAATCGTCCGATCCATCATGTAATCGTTCCCCTATCCTCTCCGGGCGAGTCGTCTCCCAGAGGCGTACTTTCGACGATCAACTCCGCGAGTATACAGCCAATATGGTGCGGTGTCTTGGCGAAAAGATGGATGGCGTAGCTGGAGAAAAATAACACATCTGGGCTCATGAAGCACAGAGTTCCACACAATGATGCCGTCATTTTTCTCGTGGTGGCGAGGGAAGACATCCACCCGACCCATATCTCCGGTTTCAAATCCATCGGATGGTACACACCACGAGAAATGACGATACTCGATCGCATCGATGATTTGGGGGCCGGGGATGAAAACGCGTCCTTGATGAGCTCATCCTCACGGAAGGGATGTCAACTTCCTTGATCAGACGTCGCCCGGCGCATAGGTCGTAGACGAAGAAGGCATAGCGGTCCGCATTGATCTCTACGGTGGCAGTGGAACGTGAGTACGGGGGTGGGACAAAACTCGCGCATGTAGCTCTCTTTCGCAAGATTCGTAGTAGGTAGTCGGAGCCACGCTTGTCGGCATCTTGCACTCCGGTTTGAGTGTCGACAACGCGGTAGACAACCTTGAAGAACCCCGCCATCCAAGATCGCCATGATCCTGAGCGCACCGTTGTCATGGTCTGTTCTGGCAGCCGGAATGCAGACTCAGAATACGAAGGCTGGTGACTACTAGCAGGTTCCGATTTCCTGGTACCTAGTCGATTGGTCTCGACAAAGCGATTTACTGAAAAGGCAGATGGTGATACTAGTCGTGGGCCGTCGTGCAGACTCAAAATGTGAATTCCAATGCCGAGTAATGGACAGAAAGACCAAATGTGAGTTGGTACGTACCCTCACCCAACTTTTGGTTTTCCTATCTCTTTGCGCGCCTCGTTGGGTATACTATACTTACACGGCCGTGGTGGTTCTTTTTTTTCTATGTGTGCATGTGTCACGCTAAGTCCCATTTCCGACTAACTCGTGCGCAAAGCGCATACGATCGTCGAATGCGACATCCTGCTTGGGTCAGTTTGAGTTTGGGCCACCCCGGGCTACTTCCCTCCTCTCTTCTCCCAACCGCGGCGTAACCGCTGATAAATTCGATTGTGGCTTTTTCTTTCCCCCGTTTCTCTAAACAGATAGCGGAGCATTTGACGCTCGCTTCTCTCGGGAAATCACCTCTCGAGCCTGCGAGCCCAGCGAACGGGCACGACGTTAGGTTCGTGACAGGTATTGGTGGACACACTAGCGGTCTAGATCTTTTTTCGGAACGTGAAGGGAAGGGCACTGATGGGTGGTTGGTGGCTTATCAATCATCATATGCATCAGTCTCAGGCTAGAGTATTGAGGTAACACTAGAAACCCGTTGTATGGGTGCAGGTTTCCATACCCTTTCCAACACTAAAATTATATACATAGAACTTGTAGGTAGGGAGACAATAAAGGATGAACTTGGGTGTTCAATGAGATCCAACTCAATAACCTGCCAGTGCGTGCGGTGGCGTGCACGCTCCAGGGCCTCCAAAAGCCTTCACTTCAGCTGAGAATTTTGCTAATCAGTATCTGTTGTATCCACGGTGAATCTACCCATTGACAGGAGACACATATCTTCCTTTGCAAAGTCTTGCAAGAGGCTAACAAGAGCTGGTTTGATGTGGGTCCGGCGTGCAAGATCTTCGGTGCTTCTGCCCAAGAATTGATCGTTGTTGAAAAAACCCTCCTCCTCAAGTTGTCCAGTGAAATCTGCAAACTGAATAGGACCCTTACAAGGGCGATGACAATCACAATATTCAAGCCATGGGCCAATCGTGGGAACCTCAACACCTGGCGGGAGCTGAGACAGGAAATCCTGCTGAGGTGCCACTGGAGGCGGGTAACCTGTAATAAAAGGGCAGATAGCCTTGATAGGAAGAAATATGTAGGGGCAATAGTCAATGTACTGGTGGATACGAGGGGTAAGGGTAGACCACAGGCCCGGGCATGGCCATTGCTGCACCATTAGGATTTTGCCGGGCCATTGTGTTTGAAGGCCTAATTGAGCGGGAAGTTGCAGGGGCTTTCAAGTTTGTTTGATACTGTGGATTGTTGGACCTTCAGTCTGGCAGACGGAAGGTCCAACAATCCACAGTGTATTTCAATGATTAGCTTGAAAATGACATACCACTAATGCCACCCACATGTTGGTGTCTGCAAGAAGTGCTCCAGTTGCATTGAAATGACAATGTATTTCTTGTACTTTGTGGATGGTAACACCAGTATACATAGATCTAGAGACATCTTCATCAGAGAAAAAAGCTGACATGCGAATGACAGTCTCCTGCACTTCTGGCACAAGATGCACACCCTGAACATCCTGGTCCATGGTGGTGATAGTTCAAGTTCAAGAGTCTATATTTGGAACACCACAAATTCAACTTTTAAATAAAATCTGACATATATCATTCTCAAGGTGTTGTCACCGTCACCATCGCCTTATTCTCTAAAGCCGACGTGCCCTTCATCAACACGCACGGGGGGCGGTGGCTTCCTTTCGCTGGCCCCTGTGGCCAAAACCTCTCCCCCTTCCTCCCGCTCGAGCTGAGCGTTATGCCACAGGAGAGCATGAACACATGGGTGAGGTGCGGGCAAGACGAGTGTCGTTTCAGCCTGCTCAAGGTGAGGGATTCTATTTCCCCCCTTTTCGTTCGTCTATCTGCCCACCACGCTGATGGTACTGTACCGTGTTGAGCACGACTGTCACTGTTTCCCACTGCCCACCCATCCATCCGTTCCCCCACCCGCCACGCTGACGGGTAGCATGCCCATCGCGGTTGCGCGCGTGCCTGCCAGTGCTCGCTCTTCCCCTTGCCCGCTGTAACTATGACTGTTACAGCTTGTAATCGCCCCTTATGGCGCAAGTACAGCACCTGAAAGCTGGAATATGGAGAAGTGCGGAGACACCTGATGGTGGACACACGCGAGTCTGCAAGAAATATTAAAGCGAGCAAGAGTATCTTCATCGTCTGAGTAGTTCGAAGCCTGCCCACGACTGGCGGAAAGGCGACAATCACATTCACCGACGGTGGGTCGATATGAGAGTCCAGCTGTAACAAGCGCCCAATGAATTTTTCGAAAGTGCAGTTTGGATCTGTGTCATGGCTTGGAGAGTACTGGAGGTCCCTGAAATGATCGCCGAGCCCGTTAATTATACAGACACACAGCATCGTGTCCGGGTTGAGGTCGCCGATGCTTAGGATGGACCGGTGTATATTCTTCAATGTTAACACTGTGTCCATGATAGGGACCTGTGGATTGAAGCGAATGGCGAGGGCCTTTCTAATGAGGATGATCTGTGTATGTAAATCCTCGTGTCGTTGTCGAAGTGCTGAGTAAACGGTGTGAGCAGTTAGTTGTGGATTTGATCGCGACATCGTAGTCATCTTGGGAGATATGTTCGAGAAAGAACGCTAGGAGGGATTTATCGTTGGTCCACCAAATCCAGTTCGCTTTGGCATTCGTGATGGGATCGGGACGAGTGAGGGTGCCGTCTAGCCACACATCAAACCCTGTCTTCCAGCTAAGAGTCCAAGGCGTTGGCTCCACTCATACCAATTAAACTTCCTGAGACCTAGTGTGAGGGTGGATGGCCAGGATGGATCAGAGATGAATCGCTCGGTGAGAAGGATGTCGGGGAATACAGAGGTCTAACGGGAGCAAGTAATGTCTGAGAGACGAGAGAGGTCTGAGAGGTGCTTTGAGCCGTCTGAGGCACTTGTGAGGAATCGGCGGACGTTGACATGGGTGCGAGGATGACAAGGAGGGCAGAGAAGCGGAGCGTGAAGAGTGTGAATGGTGGGAAGGGGAGCGAATGGCGGGATTCTAAAGGTGATTACGACCAAGGGCGGTGCCTATGAGAATGGCCACAGACGGTTAAAATATGGGAGAAAGAGAAGTCGAGTTTATGCATAACGAGGATGGTGACGCGTGTAACGGATGTCAGTATCATAACGACAGTGTACGAACTTGAAGATATGGGGTGGTTGCAACCATGTCCCGTCGCTCCTGACTGGTGGGATCCAGCAACTCCAGGCCATCCATTCTTCTAAATACGTTACTTGTATCACGCCGGCGCCGTGCCCAGCCGTCCATCAACACACTTGGATCATGACAACGTGTCTCAATATCGTGATAATGATTTGCCCTGTCCTATGAACGATGGCGCGTGGAGCATAAAATTCGATCCTCTGCAATCTTCTTCAGCAATGAGCCACGAGTTACCTTATCACAACGTCTGAATATAACATGTGCAGCTAAGTCGACCATGTTTCTCATCCCGCCCCGGGCATTTCTCAGCCTTGAAAATAGAGAATAAAGATGCGACAGTGATAAACAAAGTTGCATCGACAGACTGTTTTTCCGGAGCCTGGAACAGGTCTGCTTTCAATTCGCATCCGAATGCATTGGGTGGTAGTCATTAGCCAAGAGGGGTCGACAAGCTTATACATACCCGTGGGTGCCCAGCTTCAGGGATATCCCTCCATTCGAGCTGGTTTTGTGGGGCGCGCGATGAATAAACCGTCACTTGTTCTTCAAGCCAATCCCTCCGCTTTTGTAGAAGTTCGCTCGTGGAGGTCTTCCTCCTTCCCATTGTGCCAGTGTCACTTTGAGGTCTTCGAAGCGGGCTCGGGCAAGCCCAATTGCGATCGCCTGCTCCTCGGAAGCTTTCTTTGCAGTCAAGCTCCTTGCCTACCTTTGTTTTCTTGAAATTACCTTCTCATCGAGCTGCTGCATCTCCAATCTCCCTCTTTCGATGTTAGCACGCTTGCCTCGGCGTTCAGCCTGAGGTGTTTTGTACAAGTTTAACAATGTGTCTGTA